>JAODKM010000053.1:98733-117388 GCA_026780845.1 Petrocephalus sullivani | reverse complement strand
TCCATTCAGTGCTCTAACCGGCACTCAGGAGTGTTTCTGCCATATCATTGAGTCACCCTAACCTCCCTCAGTAACACAGAGATTAAAATGCACATGAAGTATGCTCATAGATTAAATACATCAGAGTTCATTGTTCATTTCAGCAGGTTTATCGAGTAACGGCCACTGGTTAAGAGAGTGTGGAGGCAGATGATTTCTGTGATTTGACCATGTCTTAGATGCACATGGGCTGTTGCTAGGGGATGCATGAGAGGCTGCCCCAGTTGACCCTCTCTCCTCAAAGCCATCAGGGTGCGGCTAGTTTGTTAAATGAGTGCCGGCAATCAGTGCTTTCTGTTTGAATCCCCCAAGCAGGATACATGTGTTAGTTAGTGAGAAGCAGTCCCCCTGTATTTTGTGCTAGTAAGAGGAAGTCTACCTGCATTAGTCAGAGCCAGCGTGTCAGGGCAGGTTTGGAGTGGCCCAGAAGACCTGGAATTTGGCAGCATTCATTTGCAGATCAGTGACACACTAACATCCACCTGAAGATCAGCATCCTACAAAGATTCCCCAGCAGATCAGTGACTCACCAGCTTTAATTTAAAGACATGTGTTCACTCCAGTGCTCATCTGGAAAATATCACCATCTCAACAGCATTCAGCTGAAGATCAGGATCTCACCAGAATTAAGCAGGAGATTGGTGATTGCTATCATTCCGCAGAGCTCAGGATCTCACCAGCATTAATCTAAAAATGTGCATCTCACCAGCATTTCAGCATCAGCAACTCATTAGCACTAGCCTAAGGATCAGGGTCTCTCAAGAATACACCAAGAAACCAGTGAGTTTCCATCATTTCCCAGGAGCTCAGGATCTCACCAGAATTCTTCATGAGATCAGAAGCCTCATTAGGGACACAATTTACCACCCACTGCCCCCCTCAACAGCTACATTGTGTCTATTACTGAAGGGATGGGGTCACTATTCAGGGCTCCCGTCTCATATATGGTTTCAGAGAGGCAATGCTACCAGCAGGAAGACCATATGCAAAGCAATGCAATGCAATTTTATTTATATAGTGCATTATCACAACATTACATTGTCTCAATTCGCTTTACATTTTCTCTGCCACAGGGGGCTCAGTGAGTAAGTCAGGCGACCTTGGCAAGGAAAAACTCCCTAGAAGGAAGAAACCTTGGGAGGAACCAGAACCAAAGTCAGTCAAACAAATAAAACATGCTGGTCACCACAAACACAGACCGGTAATGGGCGTGTCAAGCAGCCGAGAAATGCTGGGCACTTCACAGCCAGCCCTCAATGCTACCAGCAGGAAGACCATAGACACCGACCGGTAAGGGGCGTGTCAAGCAGCCGAGAAATGCTGGGCACTTCACAGCCAGCCCTCAATGCTACCAGCAGGAAGACCATAGACACCGACCGGTAAGGGGCGTGTCAAGCAGCCGAGAAATGCTGGTCACTTCACAGCCAGCCCTCAATGCTACCAGCAGGAAGACCATAGACTGTCACGGCTGGGCACAGGGTTAATAAGGAGGACACGAAAAGCGGATCAGTCCAAAAAAAAGGGAAAACCCAGTTTTATTTCCCAAACACAAGGGCTGGAAATCCGGGGACAAGCAGGGGTCAGGCGATCGGCGTCGGAATTCGGGGGGAAAAGGCAGGGCTCGGTGTCCGGGAGCAGGCAGGGGTCAGGCGATCGGAGTCGGCAGTAGGCGGACTAGACGGAGATTCGGTGGTCGGGAGAGAACAGAACTGAGGTCAGGGAAACAGGCAGGCAGAGATACAGACGGGGAAATAAACGCTCGAAATTCACAACAGAGGCTGAAGATCTCGTGTCTGGCTGGTGTGCCAGACACGATTAAAAAGGCTCTCTGATTTCCTTAGATAGGCTTCAGCTGGCAGAGGAGGGCAAACGGTAACCGGTCCTGCCGGTTCTTCAGGACCGGTGTGGGGAAAAGCTCCGGCCGCCGCTCGGCTAGCGGACCCTGGGGCGTGGCAGAGGAACCCCGCGTGACGTCATGGAGGCTTCCCCTGAGCGATCCATGACAGTACCCCGCCCTCCACGACCGCCACCAGGCGGACGAGCAGGACCCCCGGCACGGTGGCATTCGAAGTCAGAGATCAGAGACGGATCCAGCACATGCCGAGCCGGAACCCAGGACCGTTTTTCGGGGCCGTAGCCCTGCCAGTCGACCAGATACTGAAGTGCACGACCCCTCCGCCGGACGTCCCGCAAGCGACGAACGGTGTACACCTCCCCGCCGTCGAGCAACCTGGGAGGAGGAGGAGGCAAAGCAGGAGATGCCAGGGGACTGACAGCATGGGGCTTCAGCAGGGACATGTGGAAGGACGGATGGACGCGCCGAATGGACACCGGTAGTTGAAGGCGAACGACCGAGGGACCGATGATCTTGGTGATGGGAAAAGGACCAACAAACTGGGGTGCCAACTTCCGAGTCGGGACCCGCAGAGGAAGGTTCCTGGCGTCCAACCATACCCTCTGTCCCACATGGTACGTGGGGGCCCGAGACCTGCGGCGGTTGGCATACATCTCCCGGCGTCTCTGGGCACGTAGCAGGAAGGACCTGGCCCTATACCAGGTCCGTTGACAGCGACGGAGAAAACGATGAATGGAAGGGATCTGGACCTCCCCCTCCACAGCAGGAAACAAGGGGGGTTGATAACCAACACAACACTGGAAAGGGGACATACCCGTGGAGGATACAGGGAGCGAGTTATGGGCGTACTCCACCCAAGAAAGGAAGCCACTCCACGACTCAGGTGAGTGAGAGGCCATACAATGGAGCATCCACTCCAGATCTTGGTTGGCTCTCTCAGTCTGCCCGTTAGACTGCGGGTGGAATCCGGAGGACAGACTAGCAGTGGCACCCAGCAACCTACAGAACTCCTTCCAAAACCTGGAAACGAACTGAGGACCCCTGTCGGATGGCAGGCCGTGTAGCTCGAAGACGTGGTCCACTAACAACTGCGCTGTCTCCTTGGCTGACGGCAGCTTGGGCACAGGAACGAAATGCACGGCCTTGGAGAAGCGATCCACGATCGTGAGAACACCAGTGAATCCTCTGGATGGGGGAAGACCTGTGACAAAATCCAGGGAAATATGAGACCAGGGACGTCGGGGAACAGCAAAATATCAAATCGCAATAGACCTGCTGGAGCACGGGAGGGAGTCTTATTACGAGCACACACCGGGCAGGCCGCGATGTACGCCCAGATGTCCTGCAGCGTAGTGGGCCACCAGAAGCGTTGTCCGAGAAGTGCTCGGGTGCAATGTACACCAGGGTGACACGCCAAAAGGGAGTCATGTCCCCACTGGAGGACCCGGGAGCGCAGAAAATCGGGGACAAAAAAACGGTTAGGCGGACAACTCTCTGGGGACTGGACGAATCGTTGGACAGCCAGGACGGCCTCCTCGACCCCCCAGGACACCGCCCCGACAAAGTGGCTCTCCGGCAGAATCGGCCCAGGATTCTCCTGGAACCCCTCTTCACCGAACTGTCGTGACAGTGTGTCTGGCTTGCGGTTCTTGGAGCCAAGTCTGAAGGAAATCACGAAATTGAAGCGGTTGAAGAAGAGGGACCACCTAGCCTGGCGGGCATTGAGTCGCTTAGCCGACTGGAGGTATTCGAGGTTTTTATGATCCGTGAGGATCAGGAATGGGTCCTTAGTGCCCTCGAGCCACTGCCGCCACTCCTTCAAGGCGAGACGGACTGCCAGCAGCTCTCGATTTCCGATGTCATAGTTCCTTTCAGCTGGGGTAAGCTTGTGGGAAAAGAATTAAAAAGGCTCTCTGATTTCCTCAGGCAGGCTTCAGCTGGCAGAGGAGGGCAAACGGTAACCGGTCCTGCCGGTTTTTCAGGACCGGTGTGGGGAAAAGCTCTGGTCACCGTTCAGCTAGGGAACCCCAGGGCGTGGCAGGGAAACCCCGCGTGGTGTCATGGAGACTTCCCGTGTGCGATCCATAACAGGTGCAAGCCACTTCGCGGGCCAGGGTCTGGTCTTCCGGGCATGCCCCCGCCGTCCTCTGCGGGAGATGGAAACCCTGGCTCTCCTCCTCTTGCCTTTCTGCTGGGGACGGGAACCATTCAGGGGTTGGCAGCACGGGTGTCTCCCGTCTGGGCCAAGGTGCCCAAACCATGCCCCGGAACCCAGGGTCAACCCCACCGGGTCCCAGGCGATGTCCTCCTGGGGATCGTCGGTAGGGTCCCTCTCCTCCAGGGAGGGGACCTGCAGGGGATCTGGTCGGGGGCCCGAGTCCTCACCAGGCTAAGAGGCGGGAACCGGCGATGGGACGGGTGACGAGGCGGGCGCAGGTGAGGAACTCGTCAAAGAGCCCGGCGACCAGGAGCCGGGCGTCAAGGGAGCCCCCGAGCAGGAGTGGGGTGACATTCTCTGATTTGCCCCAGACGCAGCGATGCCCTCACCCGGACCGTAGGGGAGCGCGGTAGCGCCCTCCTCCGAAGCGGCCAATGCACTCCCCGCCGTCCACCTCTGTACCGGCCAGGTGCATGGCCTGGACCTCGGAGAGTGCACCGGGCGCAGGCCGGACGTCAGGGAGCACGCTGGCCGCGGACTGGATGGCAGGGAGCGCACTGGCCGCTTCGGGTGCGGCAGCACCTGGACCATTTTGGAGCGTGGCGGCGCCCTCACTTGTTCTGGCCGGGAACGCACTGGGCACAGAAGGGACACCGGGGAGCACGCTGGGCGTGGACGACGAACCTGAGAATGCCTCTGGGTGCGCAGGCGGCGCCTCTGGGTGCGAGGATGGTGCCTCTGGGTGCGCACAGGGCGCGGACAGAGTCTCTGGGAGCGCACTGGGCGCAGACGGGACATCAAGGAGTGCACTGGGCACAGACGGGACATCAAGGAGCGCACTGGGCGCAGACGGGATATCAAGGAGCGCTCTAGGCATAGACGGGATATCAAGGAGCGACACCTCTGGGAGCATGGCGGGCACGTCGGGCGACAGGTAGGGTCTGGCTAGCACCACCAAAACAGGTTCCCCCGGGTCCAAAGCAGGAATCTCGGGGGCGGCTGGGACTGTTTACTCTCTTCGGACCCCGGATGGAAAAACTCAGGAGCAGGCGCCACATGAGCAGGAGGAACCGGAAACAGACCTGGAGGCGTCGGAACAGGAGCAGGTGACACCGGAACAGGAGGATCACTGGGTTGTCCGCCAACTCCCACCACAGCAGCTGCAGGTCGAAGTACTGCGACGTCCAGGTCTGCGGGAAGAAGAGGTGACTCCCGGCGTTAGGTACGCACCCGGACCCTCCTGGAGTGGTTGCGCTACAGGGAGGTGCGGCGAAGCGAGGGCGGTGTCCGAAGTGGGCTGTGCTTCGAGAGGAGCTCCTCTCGGCACACCGCCGTGTGGACAGCAGGGAGCGAGACGACTCCCAAGCCGATCCCTGGTCTGGGACCAAGCGCAGCAGGAACGGAGGCAGGCACCGCAGGGATGGGTTTCTTGGAGCACACGGAAACCCGGGGAATGGCGTCCTCCACCGATCTGGCCCCTAGTGGGACTCGGCGCAGTTCCCGGAAGGGGCAAGCTTCCGGTCGTGCCGGCATGGCTGTTCGGGGTTTTCCTGGAGCCAGCTGTGGGGCGAGGCAAGGAGCCGGGAAGACTAACCCGTCGCACTCCAGGCCCGTGGCTTGTTGCCACAGCCAGTCCTCCTCGGACACAAGCTGATCCCCATGCCACAGGAAGATTCCCTCCGCTTCGTCCGGGTTCTCCGAGTCCTCCAGGTAAGGAGGCTCGGACTGTGCCTGAGTGCAGCTGCTGGGTCGTGTGTTGCGGTTGGATATTCGGTCACACTTGCAGCGGGAGGAACGACCCATAATGCAGGCTGCGGGTTATAAAGCCCCTCGCAGTGGCGTTTATTCATAGGAAACGGGGAGACGGGTAACGCAAACCACATGAAACATGAACATGATTACGGACTACGCATGTGCATAAATCACATCCAACTCTTTCCCAAATTGGATAGTGACAGAGTTTCCTTTTGCTTAGTCTTGCGATTTGCTTGTTCTTTTCAAAGAGAAACAAGGACCTTTGCTTTTTACCATGACTTACAGGTAAATCTCCCACGTTTTTTTGTTTTATGTCTTTTAAATTAAGTACTTTTTATTTGTGTAGTACAGTCAACTTTATTTTGTAAAGAACATATTTGCTTATTATCGCACTTTGCAGGATTATTTCCTGAACGGTTAATTTCCATCTACCGTTGGTCGCAGAGAGCGTGTCATGATTCGACAGGCATCCTCCAACTTCGTGCTAAAAGGTACATGTAAAAGAACTGTGCTTTATTATTAAGACAGGGAAAACTATATCTGATTGACAAACGCAGCCCGCCAAAAGTTGAAAGATACCTGTCATCTTGTGAATTAAAAAAAAAAAGTGTCCTCTAGAATGTCTAGATGAACATTTTGTTCTGTGATTATTGCTCATTTTTCTTCTTGCCTCTTCATCATTTTAGTTTGAACTGAAATTCGTTCATATATTTTTTATTTTGTTTTTATTTCTTTACAGATAACACACTTTTCTACACGGGCCTGAGCAGGTGTTACATGCGCATGGTTGTGCTCTCAGAGGCCGAGAAAATATCTGTTTTGATGGAGTGCCATACTATAATGGGATCAGAGGCACTAGAAACAGGGTTATTTCTGGTTATTACTGGCCTACATTGCTTAAAGATTGGGTAATGTAATGACACTGATATGTTTTGGTACCGATGTTGTTTGGACGTGCACTGGGTTTTAGACTTGCATGTGGGCTTAATAGTATGAGGTAATGAGGTAAACATTTTGAACAAGGTTTTATTTTTTGCACTTCAGCCACTGCTTCATGTACATTTTGTCTACAACAATATTGAAAATGTTACTGTTAATCATTTTTCTACAGCTCAATGAAATTTTTTTTTAAATGCTCAACATAAAGCATGTTGTGTCTAGTGCATACCACCCCCAGACCAATGGCCAGGTAATTCACACTACATTTATGTACTCAGGTCTCTTATTGCTAAACTGCGTACTCACAAATAAATTTATATGTACAGGACGAACGGACCATACTGACTGGGACCTCCACCTACCTGCTGTGGTCTATGGCATTAATACTGCCAAACAGGTCTGTGGCTTTATAAAACTGCATTTATAATGTCAACCATTAAGAATGTGAAGGATTAAATTTAAACGCAGAAATGTACAATACTGATGCTGGCAACAGCGTGAATTTGTGATCAGCTACGACTGTCTATTTTCTTTCTAATTGCAAACTTCTTATTAGAACTCCACCAGGTACAGTCCCTATTTCCTTCTCTTCCACCGACACCCGCGCTTACCAGAAGTCCTCAATGCCTCTCCCATGGGAACGGATTTTGATGTTGCTGACCCAGAAGATGACATTGATGCCAAAGACAATGAAATAAAAATACTGAATGAGAAGTCTGAAGATAACACTAGAAATCTTCCTGATAATGTTCTACATGTCTTGATTTATGGGTGCTGTTGTTTTTATTTTTTTTTCTAGGTCCTCAGCAAAATTGAGAGAGCACAGAGTAGGCAGCAGAAGACCTTTGGTGACCGGATTTACCCAAGTATGCTCATTTGACACTGGGGATGAGGTTTATTTCGCAAGACACCAAGAAACAACATACTGAAGACACTCTAGGAAGTCTGCACCAAGGACCTTATCAGATTGTGAGCATGACCTCTAAAGGTGTAGCCACCGTGAGGAAGGGTACTTCAACAGTCAAGAAGGTCAACCTGTCAAGACTGAGGCCATATGAAAGATTAACATGTAAGCCTTACAAATACAGGATGTCAGTTGTATGGGAACTACGCATACTACACATAATGGCTAGCCGTTATGTACGTCACAAAACGAGATGGGAACCATTTCAGTAACGACAACAAAATAGTTCTTATGATTGAGATTGACTGGTATAATGTATAATGTAACTTTGCCACATGGTCACCATTTTTTGTGTTAGCAGACATACCACCTGAGAGGACCTTTCTGCAGGACCATAGTTATTCACAGCTGGAATGGCAGGAGGAGCATCCATATACTGTGTCGGGTCCTCAGTAGGAGAAACGCCTGTGCCCTCTTCAGGATGAACTGGTTAGCATTGTGTCCATGCTGTAATGGATGCCATGTGATTGTGTTGCGATGCTGTCTTTTGTTGTCATTTGAGTCTTGATTTACCATAACATTTGATCTTCGTATTTAGTTAAATTACGTCCTGGACCAAAACCGTCCTTCAGGAGAAATTATTGTGAAGGACGACAAATCCTGCCTTACACGGAGGACTTCTGGAGCCTGGGTTTGAGTCAATGCATGGAATCAAATGTGAGCATGCTTCAGCATTTTTTCTGTATCATGCGAGGACAAAAATCCTGCATAACTGATGTTACAAATGGCATATTGGATCTGAAATTTCTTCTGTGATTCCTCTCAGATTGGAAATGCCTGCCTCAGAATGATTGGGGAAGCACCACGGAGAAATGTAATTTCTCATCCTATTTCTAATACTGGAATTCACTGAAATAGAAATTCATCTTGAGTATCAATTACAGGTTATACTGGTACCACAGAGAGAAATACTCTTTCTTGATTCTCTTCGACCGAATGGCTTTGGAGATAATGTCTACAGAACAATATTTAGGTTGAAATTCAGAATGACAAAATCACCTTTGTTCTATGGCAGTGTTCCTCATTTCCCCCCACCCAAGAGCCACATTGGCCGAGGAAAAAGCAAGGCAAAAACACCAGTTATTATCATTATTATTAGTAGTATTAAGGAGTTGCCAAAATGGGAACATGCTACAGAAGCAACTGCCCCCCAGCAGCTTGAGAGCTCCTCAATGAGAAACACTGTTCTATGGCCAAACCTATTCTCAGGCTACAGGTTTCCGGACCTGTAGTGGCCTCGTTCCCAGGCTACGGGTTTCCGGACCCGTAGCGGCCTCGTTCCCAGGCTACGGGTTTCCGGTGCAACCTTGTTCCCAGGTTTCCGGCGCGGTCTCGTTTCCAGGCTACGGGATTCATCATTCAGTTACAGATGAAAATTGCTGTCCTTGGGGTCTCTCTATTGCCAGACAAATTGCAAGCTCCATTGATCCGAAGCCGTGGACTGAGAGGACAGGAAGGGACATTCAAGTAAGTCTCTAAACCGGTGTAATACTGGAACTCAGGTAGTTGCATGTCTCATTCTGACTAAGTTTAATGTTTTTAAGGCTACATCCACAGTTTCAAATAATTCTTATAAAGTCTGCACTCTCATTTCTCCAGAACTTTCCTCGACAGATTTCTGAAAATTCCTTTGGCATCTTCATGCTCATGGTAAAAATGCGTTTATTTACAGTTTTGTTTATTATGTCACTAAGTTACATTTCTTACTACTTTTTTTGCAGTATGCACTCTGTCTCTGCACCTCAGCTCCATGCACTTTTACAGAGGTGAGGGTTTGGCAGTTTTTTAACAGCAGAATATTTCAAGCAACTGTGTTTTGAAATATTTCATTATATTTTTTAGGGTGATATTCCATTAATTCGCTGGTGGTGGTGTGTTCAGCTGATGGAGAGGTCTTGCATAGAAGGGTATTAATAACACCATTGATAATACACTAACATATTGAAACATTTAGTCTTAGTCGTGTAAGTGAGGTACTTGTATTACTCAGACATGGACAGAGGTTTGCCTATTGGACTGAGGAAGCGTCATGCCTACTCAAGGGAGAGTTGGAGCCTCTCTTCAGGGTGTCCACTCCTGCTGCTCTGAAACCTAATGGGCAAGCTGTACCGGTCTGCTCTGCAGAGTATAACAGTGAAGTAAGTGTGTGTGTGTGTGTGTGTGTGTGTGTGTGTGTGTCCCTGGGTAGTTTTCCTGTTGACTACCTGATATACATTTTTACATATTATAATCCTGATATTCACTTCCAACTTCATGTAGGAGCCACGCATCATGAGGGATCTCCGCAGTGCTTTCTGCTGGACTCGCAAGAATTGCAAGCTCTTTCATAGCAAGGTGACGGAGCCTGTTGTGCTCCAAATGAAAGCTGAGGATCAGCAGGAGGCACTCAGAGAGGTCATAGATGGTCACACTGTTGATGGGAAGGAGCCTTTCATGTTTACATTTCATGATAGGGAGGACATGGAAACTTTCCTATCCTATTGTGTGAACAGAATGCGTCTTGAAGTTCATGCCCTGTTTATATAATTGTTTTCCTCATTCAGTTCTACATTTTGGAGAAAGTTCACCTATACATTGCTCCTTATGTTGAAATTCAGTTTTTTATATAACACCTTTCACAACATAATCTCCCCAAGGAACTTTAGATGGGTGTGTTTACATTGTCATTAAGTATATGAGTAATGCAGAAATGGGGACAAGGGAAGACATGAATGAAAGAGAAGGCAACGGAGAAGAGGAACCAAAACCTCTCAAGCAGGTAGGGAAGAAAAAAAAAACCTCTGGGGGTCCAAGGTCAAATTGCTGCCCAACCCCCCCTGGGCACACTAACATTATTGAAAGAGTGGGCTTGCTTGTTAAAACTGTGACAACAATCCATCAAGGAGTCAGTTCACCCGGTGTAGGGTGCAGAGTGAAGTCCTCACATTAATGGACAAGCTTAGTAGATAAAATTGGCATATATTGTACAGCAGCCATAGTTATGGGGTGTTGTGTTAAACTGCGGGTAAGGTAAACTGAAGTAATAGGTCTTCAGTCAAGATTTAAAGAGAGACTGATGCACATACGTAATACTCAATATAGAAGCGCTGTAGTGGAATGCTTTACTGCCAGGAACGACAAGGAAATTTGTGTTCTGATCCGACTTGATGATACAGCTTGTAGACTTGAAGTAATTCTGTCAGGCAGACAGATGCTAGACCTTTAAGTGCCTTATGTGTAAGTAGTAGAACTTTGAAGCCAGTCCTGAACTAACATGAAGCCAGTGCAGAAAACTACACTGCTTTTTTTTTTGCACGTTTATTACAATTGATCTGTATATAAATTTTCTGTATTGTTTATACTATGCAGGGACGGCTGGAGCTTTTACTATACAATAAACTACGTATAAATAAAATGTTATCTGCCAAACAATCCATGTATAGTAATTAATTTTTTGTAGAAAATAAATCTGTTATTCCAAATGGGTTATGTATGTCGAGAGAAGTTGTGATGATCATTTTGTAGTCTTTAAGGTTTCAACATAATCCTCTGATTTAGAATGTTCAATTGCACTTCTGACAGTCAACATAAATATAGGTGACATTAATTTTAAATTATTTTAAGCGTATAATTTAAAAATACATTATAACAAAAGATAAGCACGCACTATTCTCAAATAAACTGTAATAAACCAAATCGAGATAGTACTATTTTTAAATAAAACTATCTAAATCTATATGATTTAGAAATGCATACATACACAATAATTCAAATAAGTGATTAGTACATACTTTTTTAATTGACTGTAATAAGCCAAAATGAAAAACCGAGCTGCTGCAGTAAAGCAGTAGCGAGCGAAAATGGCGTAATTCATGCACATGCGTAATTCAGATCGGGGTGCCGTCAGAAAATCAAGCAGCTGCCAAAAAGCAGTAGAGAGGGGAATTCTGCGCGTGCGTAGTCACAATCGGGTTTCCGATCAGTATCAGGTTGTGACAGGTCACTTTTTTTTATTTAACATATGTACAATCAAACAAGGGCAAAATATCAAGTTAAATACACAATGTCATAAACATCCAGGTTGAACAATATATCGGCAATATGTCTAAACAAACGTCTAATAAACCAAAAAATAAAAATGACAGGAATTAAAATGAACAAACGAACAAAAATAAACAAATCAAAGGGGCAGAAAGGCATCAAATTAAATCAAAATTGCCAAATAATGTAAATAATTTTTGGGCCGAATCATGTTCAGCTACCATCAGTGACTTGCTAAATAACTTTAGATCATTTAACCAATAATTAAAATCAGGTTTTAGTTTTTTTGTGGATAAAGAATCTTCCAAGTAAAATTAAATTGTTAGTTAAAAAAAACAATTTTCTTATCCAACAAAAAAATTTAAAATTTAAATATCCTTAAACTCAGCGGGGGCAAGTCAATCCCTTTGGTCTGCATCCAGCCCCACATGTCCTTCCACAACACTTGTACTGTTTCACATTGAAAAAAAAAGATGATCAAGATTTTCCAACTCACTGTAACAGAAGGTACAACCATTAACATCAAATTTAAATCTATGTCTAATAATGTCATTAGCTGGATAAATTTCATTTAGGATTTTGAAATTTAGTTCTTTTACCTTAGGAGAAATATATTTCTTTCTAATTATAATTTTCTGATCTGATTCAAAATCTCCAAGTATATAATCTCTCTTGACTTGATTGAGAAAGTTTTAATAATTTTGTTGGAAACATTTCTGTCGCCAAATTCCATGTTTTCAATGTGGAGCTGACCAGGGGAGACCTTTACATCAGATCTTCTCTTACCATAGATATCAATGCAGCTGGTATTGCTTTTGTTAATCTTTTGTACATTTTTGGAGAACAGTGAACATCAAACTTAGCACCAAACACACATAATGTAACATATCACCTATGTCATTCATAAAATGTGACACCGCCCAAACACCCTTGGAAAAAAGATCCTCCATGTATAATGTGTTACGCTCAGCCCTCTGGCGGGGCTTGATTTGCCGCACCTGACCCTCGTTGTGTTTGCCCAGTGTAATTTGCTCCGCTTGTTTCCCCTGACCAGCTGCCTCTTGTTTGACCCTTAATGTGCTGTCCTATTTTAGTCTGCCCTAGTCCAGTCTCCCCAGTCAGTCTTTGTCGATGTATGCTTGTACTCGCTGTTTACCCAAAATAAACGCCCTTTTGAAGTGCTCAACCCCACAGCTGCTACCATGGGTCGTTTCTCCCGCCGAAAGCGTGACATAATGATTTCCTGTTAATAGAAACATACCTGTTGTTCCACACTGGGGTATTATGTGGTGTGAAATTAGGCTTATATAATAGTTTCCAAAAGAGAAGAACTTGTTGATGGAAATCAGAGAGTTTGATGTGTAGTTTGTTACAGTCAAAATCACAACGCAGTAAAAAGTCAATTCCTCCAAAATTTTGAAATATCAAATTAGGTATAATATACCAAAAGGACTGTTTATTATTTATGTAAGACTTTAACCATTTTAATTTTAAAACACCATTCATGACACCAAAATCAATCACGTTTCCCCCTCCATCCTCATAGCTTTTAACCATATCTTCTTTCCTAATATAGTGACACTTGTTCTTCCATATAAAATTAAAATGGATTCTGTTTATCGCTTTAATAAAATTAACTGATGAGCTAGTTAATAAAATTCTTCCAAAAATGGTGACGTCCCTTTGTAACCATCTATTTAAGATGGTTTTACACTTGTCTATATTTTTTTGAATATTCATCTTAAGAGACACTGTTTTGTCTTTACAGATGAAACCCCCTAAATATTTCACTTGCTTTTGCACTCTAATGTTGTACAACAGCTGGAGAGGATAATCATGTAAAGTCAGGATTTCACACTTACCTAAAATTAATTTTAGCCCTGAGGCTTTAGAAAAAAAGTTTATACTTTGTAGAGCTAAAGGAATCTGATTACTATTTTTAAGGAATAAAGTAGTATCATCTGCCAGTTTACTTATTATCAATTGATTGTCCATTACACTAATGCCTTCTATGTCACTGTTCTTAATTAATCTCTGCAACCATTATAAACAACATAAAACAACATAAAATATAAACAACAGCGGTGAACTAGCACATACTGATTTCAAACCTGGAAAATGTGACCTAAAGCTACCGAGCTATTGATATCATTGTATAACATTCCAATGACATCAATAAATTTGTGTCCAAAACCAAAATGAGTCAGAGTTTGTAGAATAAAGGGATGTTCACAATCACAATCAAAAGCTTTAGAAAATATATCCACCTTCATTAAACAACTCACTATAGTCAAACAGATCTAACACAAGCCGTATGTTATTATGGATTGATCATCCCTTCAGAAAACCTGATTGTGTTTCACTGATTATTGATGAAATTCCCCTTTTTAATCTGGCAGCAATAACTCCTGAAAGAACTTTATAATCTGTATTTAACAATGTGATTGGTCTCAAATTGTTTAGAAGCCTTTTATCTTTTCCAGGTTTAGGGATCAAGGTAATTAATCCTTGTTTCATACAGTACTAGCTGTTAACTCTTTCCTTTCTACAAATAAAACAACAATAAAAGTTAATAGTGAGACCATCTGTACCTGGAAATTTATTTAAGGTAATCTTTGAAATAACTGTATCCAATTCTTCAATTGCAAAATCTGACTCACATAGACCTTTAAAAGAATCTTCAATAGGTGGAACAACATTTTTCATTTTTCTAAAAAAAAAGATTCTGTATCTACTGCAGAATAAGAAGTAGAATATAGATTGGAAAAAAACGTAAAAACTTCTTTTACTATGATACTATGACACTGTCCGTGCACTCCACATCATTAACTATCAAACTAGTTATAGAATTCTTTTGCTGTTGATTCTTTTCACAAGCTTCAATCCACTTGGCTCTTGACCTAATAAATGCACCTTGAAGGTACAAATCATTTAGACTGTAATTCCATCAGTGTCTGGCTATGTGGATCAGGAGATTTACAACACTGACTTATTTTGCGGAACAAATTACTTTCATAAATTTTTTTCTTTTTACTAATGTAACCCCCTTTTCAACGGGTGCCAGTCCCCCCTTCACAGTACTGGCTATTTGAGGGTTACACTGCACAACAAAATAGTCACCCAACAGGGTCCTGGATTCTCAGTGGTGGAATGGTGGGCTGGCTGACCTTCCTGAATACTATGAACTAGGAGTAAAAGAAGGGGAACAGTACAAGAAGGAACTGAATTCATTGACGCGGTGCCTCCACTGTGGGGATAAAACACTAACCTTGAGGCTAGTGTATAGAGGTATTCCCCTACAGAATGTACTGTAAATATAGCCAATATCTATGTACGAAATAAAATGCCCATACAACAAGAGCCTTAGAGAATATACCTATGTGGGGATTTATTAATAAGTAATAAAAAAAATAAACCACCAAATATTGGTAACCTCACTGAGAGGCAGGAAATAAAATTATCACCCGGTACAACATATATATAACCAGTGGCAGAGGGTGAAATCTGTTGTTACCACATCCATATTAACAGGTACAGTGGTTCCTCGTTAATCGTGGGAGTTACGTTCTAAAAATAACCCGCAATAGGCGAAATCCATGAAGTAGCCAGCTTTATTTTTTACAATTATTATAGATGTTTTAAGGCTGTAAACCCCCTCACTGCACATTTTATACACTTTTCTTAGCATCTTCCTCTGCCTTTTTGGTGCCTTTGATCGGTGCAAAACGACTTTGTTGGGGAGAAAACTACAAACATACAGTACAGCACTTCAGAGTCACACTGCTAGCGATCGTAGATTTATGTAAATTTGACAAGCTGAACGCATTCTGTACTGTACAGGAGACACGGCACGGAGGAGATTGATTGACAATGGTCTACAGTCAATCAGGACCCAGAACACAATGCGCTGTAAAAAAAAAAGCATGCAAAATTGCACAAAAAAAATCCGCGTAACTGTGAGGCCGTGAAAGGTGAACAGCATTATAGCGAGGGACCACTGTACATCTCCGTGATATAAATGACAGAATACGACATATCAACAACCTAAACAATTAAATAATTAACTACAATTTGACAAAGTAAATTATGTTTTGTATGCAATCAAAGTTCAGTCAACGAGTTATATGAGGAAAAAAGAGGAAAGAGGAAAAAAAAACCTGCAGGCACACTGTTGGGGCCCAGGTGTTTAGCCTGTTGCTCTCTCTCCTTGTCGGTGAGCACGCCAGCCCACGATGCAAAGCCTCTCTACAACTCGGTACACAAGCAGAGTTGAGAGACGTGTGAGATGCAGGTGTAGGGTCGTGTCACTCATGCTGCCCCAATCCGATCGCTGAAGAGGCAGCCCCAGACGCCGAAACGCCTCGGTGAATGAATTAGCCGCAGCTCTAATCCTTTGCTATCAGCAACCCAATCCGAGGCATGCTGACGGTGTCCCAGCACCAAGGTAGATCTCAGTGACGGATCGTGGTGCTTCGATGAGCAGAGGGGTTCCCTTACAGCGGGGAGACTGCTTAGCCGTAAAGCTGGGATAGCTGGGGCTCAGGCAAACAGTTCGCCCCTTCAACCAGGCCTCCCAACAGCTAATATATCTCAGGTGGCTAAACGAGCTGATAGCGAAGAAGAATACCCAAAACGGTGAATATCACTCGCTGGAAAATCGCCGTAGTGTCTCAAAGACTTTGTAAAAGTGGGTTCCTGGTTTTCTTCACTAAACAAAAAAATCCCGACACGTGCGACACAGAGCCAGCGCAACCATTTTCTTCTTCCTGTCATGAGTCCGAACCCCTCTCTTCTCCTCTTCTCGCATTACAATTTCGCAGGCATGCCACAATTATTAATTACCAAATAATACACACAACAGCATTTTACTATAATGACCAAATAGGGAGTTATAAAAATGTACAGAACATTAAGTGTTTTAAATTTAAATTCCAAAACATCCGAATAAGAAAATTAATACAACCTGTATGCATCATGCTATGTCCATGAGATACAGAATGTAAAAGAAGAATAAAGCCAAATGAACAATTAACCAGATGAAACAAAAACCAACAAACCAAAACTTAAAGACTACCTATGGATGTAACTGCAGTTGTGCATGGTATAACAAATGGCTTAGCAGCGCAGGGCCTGCAAAGAGCCAGTGGGTTTAACATCACCAGGCATGAGAGCTGTTATAACCAGCCATGAAAGGCAGCACTGCGGCTAAGTGAACACCTACAGAGGTCCAGCTCTGCTCTCCTGGCTTGCCATACGTCAAGCAAACAATATGGTTTCCTTATTCTATGTGACCTACGCATCAAAGGAGCAGGTCGGCAGGGTTAGCGTCAGAGCTTCCACTCACTTGGCTCGCAGCTAAATCCTCCACACCCTCTGGTAAGTCACAGGTGACAGGGGCCCGAGTGCCTCGCTATGGTTGGGCACTAACCTAGGGCTTCCGAGTGTAGTGAAGACGCAGGGCACAGCAGGGCAGGACTCTAGCAGCTGGGAATTCGGTGTGGTAGCACTCAGAGGAGTGCTTTGCATCACATCCTCTACATAACAACCAAACTCAGACTCTGACTCAGAAGAGCTAACATGCCTAAAACCAACAGGAGGCACTTCAGTCGCAATCGCTCTCGGCCTCTCCTTGACCTTTCTACGCCTCACAGCTCTTGAGCATGGAGCTAGAGTGGTATTACCCACAGGGCCCAACCTGACCTCCTGTCCCAGAGGCAAGATGTGGTTACGATGCATCACCTTAACTGGTCCAGTTCCACCAACAGGCTCCAACCGGTACACAGGAAGATCATGAAGTTGACTGTCCACCTTTTAAGGACAAGAGCTCCACCTGTCAGCCAACTTCTGTTTTCCTTTCAGACCAAGGTTCGTAATTAACACCCGATCCCCTGGACTAAGACGGTGATACCGAACCTTCTGATCATACCACACCTTATTACTCTGATTCAGCTTGTCAGCAGAGGCCTGAGCTAGCTGATAAGCACCCTGCAACTCTTGCTTCATCTTTTCCATGTGCGATGAAGGTGAGGAGTTCTCTACTGAACCACCAAAACAGACATCTGCAGGGAGTTGAGCCTCCCTGCCAAACATGAGGAAATAAGGTGAGTACCCAGTAGCCTTGTTGGGGGTACAATTGTAGGCGTGATACAAAGGTGCAATGTGTTGACTCCACTAAGACTTCTCATGGGACTCAAGGGTGCCCAACATGTCCAACAAAGTCCTGTTGAACCTCTCAGGTTGTGGGTCACCCTGAGGGTGATAAGGAGACATTCTCGACTTCTTCACCCCCAACACGGTCAGCATCTCAGTCACCAACCGACTTTCAAAATCCCGAACGCCAGTCAGAATGAACGCAAGTGGGCAGACCATAATGAATGAAATACTTCTCCCACAAAGTTTTTGCTACTGTGAGAGCAGTCTGATCCTTAGTGGGAAAAGCTTGTGCGTAACGAGTGAAGTTGTCAGTGACAACCAACACATTACCAACATTTCGAGAGTCTGGCTCAATCGAAAGAAAATCCATTGGCCCAAAACTCTGGATGTGAGACAGAGGTGCAGCTCGCTGAAGCAGTGTTTTCTGCTTGATACAGCGCTCACAGGTCTTGCAATACCTCTCAACATCAAGCGTCATGCGGGGCCAATAAAACCTGCTTCTAACTATACTGTATGACTTATCAAACCCCAAGTAGCCGCTTTAAAACGAGGCTGTGGAACTGCTTAGGAAGGACTAGTTGTCTCACCTTCTTAACTGTCCTGTACAATAACCCCTTAGCAACAGAATAGAATAGAATAGAATAGAATTCAACTTTATTGTCATTGCACATGTCACAGGTACAAGGCAGCGAAAGGCAGTTTGCATCTATCCAGAAGTGCTTTAGCCATGATATAAATATGATATAAATATTACAAATATATTAGCAATAAT
>JAODKM010000053.1:60113-72489 GCA_026780845.1 Petrocephalus sullivani | reverse complement strand
AAAAGGGTGTTGTGTTTAGACATTGGGGAACATGGAGGACACGTTTGTGAAATGTGTTTTAGCATTTGAGAAAAACTAATTCAAATTGCAGTACTCCGTAGCGAATTGTGATTTTAAAAATAACGAAGTAAATTACTAGTAAATTAATTTGTACTCAAGTACAAGTAAAATTACAGACTTAAAGTTATACTCATGAAAGTACAAATACCCCAAAAATGTACTTAATTACAGTAATGTGAGTAGTTGTAATTCGTTACCTCCACCACTGGTCACAGGGTTTGTGTAGTAGGTAGAAATAGTCATCTGTCTACCTAATATGGTAAGCGTAGATTTTATTTAGGTCTGTTATGCATATGACATCAGTAATATTTTGCTTTGCTCGTTTCTGTGCTGATTATGTATAACCTAGGCAGCGAAACATACGTAATTTTTAAATATTTTAATAGATTTGCCAGCAGGTGGAGGTAGTGTTACATTTAATAAATGCGATGCATTAATTTCAGGTTTTCTCCTTTGTAAACTAAGTGTGATAACATTGTATGTAAACTGGCAGTGACATGAAAATAATTCAAAGTATAGAGTTAGGTGAAGGGAAAAGTAAGCATTCTTTCAAGGTGAAAAATAAAGACGCTTAGTTTTTTTTGGTTGTTATGAAATATAGATCCTAGAATCATGAGAGTGTGGCGGTAACAGCATAATTAAAAAATATTTAGTTTAAAGTTTAAAATGTATGATTACTTGTAGTGTTTGGCACAACACATTTTCAGACAGAGGGAGCCATGGACCTGTTATAATTCTTGAGTTTGGCTCAATAGTCTTAGCACGCCCAGGTCTCCCACTAGTCAGGCTGTCGTTCCCATTCTGCTGTTCGGCTTTGAAAAGGTAAGATAATGGAAACTTGTTAGACCATTGCACGTATTATTTTTTTAACTTTGTGCTCGTTTATGATTGTGAGTCTCTTGTTTTTAGATGCTTTAATTTATGGTTCTTAACGTATTAGTTTGGCGTTGGTTTGATAAAGACAATAGTCGCTGAGACGCCAATTACTAACAATTAGGCTAGGCCAACTGGAATCCGACATGATGTCCGGGATAGCAAACAAATAACGCCATTTAATGTTTTAAATGGCCTTGACCACGCCCAGAGCTACCAGGGCAGTGTATGGCATTTTGCTGTTAGGCTTTGAGCAGATAAGATGTTACAGCGGTACGCTTATATACCGAGTCGTCTTTTTGTTGTTTGGTTATGGTCTGGTGTTTCTTGTTTTTTAGACTGTTGAAGATCCTATATATTTTTCGTGTTTAGCTTTATAAAGGGATAGTACCTGCGACGCCTAGGCGATCACTGCCACTTGAAAGCAAATGTTTGGTCCGTGTTTAAGGTACAAACTGTTGGTTTGTGACCAAAAAACCAAACGCAAATATTAGCGGTCGGGGCGGCGGGAAGCGTGCAAGCAGTACATATTTAATTATCGCTGCTTCAGTTTTTATTCTTTTTAAAATAAAGTGGTTGACTGGTAATGAGGATCGATGTATTTTGACTAACAGCCGTAAAGACGTAAAGTTCTTGTACTTCTACTTGTAATTGAGTATAAGCCGTAAGTTCTTGTATCTGACATTTTATATTTTTTGCTAAGGATGTACAAATATTCAGTTTTAAATAGCCAGGGCTACATTTTTAAAGTAATAAATCAAGTAGGCATTTATTAGGAATAGCTGTAAAGATGTGTTTCTGCCCGCCATTTTATGTTTCAGGTTTTTACTGCCGTGACCACACCCAGGTCTCCTGATGAGGCATGGCAGTTATTCGGATTTTGCTGTTAGGTTTCTAGCAGGTAAGAGGTTACACCATTACGCTTATATGCCGAGTCGTCGTCGTCTTGTTTGGTTCTGGTTTGGTGTTTCTTTTTAGATTAAATTATATTAACGTGCTTTTAAAACGTCTACGCGAAAAGCGCATTTGATAAGTGGCTGCCGCAGCCCTGGCCTGCTTGGTGTCTGGCCTAAAAGTTAGTAATCGGCATCCCAGCGACTATTGAGTTTATCAAGCCAACATTAAAAACCTTACCATAAATTAAAGCATCTAAAAACGAGAGTCCCATTCATAAACGAGCACAAAGTAAAAAAAAAATAATACTTGCACTGGTCTAACATGTTTCCTCCATTTTACCTTTTTAAATCCTAACAGGAGAATTGGAACTACAGGCTGACTAGTGGGAGACCTGGGCGTGGTCAGACTGTATTGAGCCAAACTCAAGAATTATAACAGCTCCATGAGTCCCTCTGTCTGAAAATGTGTCATACCATATACTACAAGTAATCATACATTTTAAACTAAATTAATAATAATAATAATAATAATAATAATAATAATATTAAACTACTGCGACGACTCGCTATATCCCACGTTGCTGTAGCTAGGGACTACGGTATTTGAAACTTCTGTTAACGAAGACTTGGTACCTCCCGTGTTGCTGCAGCTAGGGACTGCGGTATCCAAAATGTCTGTAAATCAACCACGCGTTACACTTGTCAAGAGAGAACCTAAGGTACCAGTCAGTCCCACACCAGTCCCCCCTTCCCTGTACCAGCCCCCCCCCCCAGTACCTTCCTCACTTCTAACCCTTAACACTCTACATAGTACTGTAGTATATATTGATTTCTACAGCATCATGCAGCTCTGGCACCTTACAAATCAGCTTTGGTTGTCCCAACTGTCCTGCCCGCCACCATATATGGGAGGTTTACTATCGGCTACGGGACCCGTAACGGTTATGACCGGCTGTTCTGTTCTCTTCTGCCTCCCTGACATACAAATTGGAAATCATCTTAATGGTTGTCTCCCTCGTTGTCGTCAGTTCCACCTTTCACTTAAAAAGTCTGGTTGAAACATCCACCTAAGGTACCAGTTACTCTTGCACCAGTCAGTCCCGCACCAGTTAGTCCCGCACCAGTCCCCCCCCCCCTTTCCCCTGTACCACTCCGCCCCTTTCCCCTGTACCTTTATAGTGTCCCTTCCTCATTTCTCACCCTTAACACTTAACACCTTAATACTGTACTATATGATATCGATTTCTGCAGCTCTGGCACCATACAAATCAGCTTTGGTTGTCCCAACTGTCCTGCCCACTACCATATACGCATCACACTTGTCGTCAAGAGAACCTAAGGTACCAGTTACTCTTGCACCAGTCTCCCCCCCTAATTTTAGAAAACGTCTACATTGACATGAAAAGCATGCTCATAAACGCACCTTCCTGCCTGCCGGCAAAGCTGTGACATCGACCAGTGTCTGCTTCACTGGTGCCAGAGGCTTTTGCGTAAACAATGCCCGCTTTCGAGGACTAAACATGATAACATCATTGAATTCCTTACTTTCCTTATTCATGTCAGTGACCCTATACCCAGTTTATCAATTTTTATTTGCCTATTCTGCCAATAAGCCAAGCTTTGTCTGGACAATTCAAGCCTACTGTCCAGTGTAAACAGACTATCAACTCAGGACAAACAGCTGCGGTCAACCTGACGACTGCTGATCTGTATACAGCAGAGACTGGCAAATAGGTAGCCTGGGTGCCTTTACATAAGACTGACAAGTGCTGTTCCTTTTATATGTTTGTATCAATGGTGTCATGGTATTGTGTTTTTCTGGTTTTATTTTTTCTCTAGTCATTTTTCTCAATCACTTGGTAATGGTGTAGTAATCTTTTTTTAGCATTTGTTGTATAAAACATATTATATAGCTTACAGTTATAATGTCATGGTAAAGTCTAGCTTTCTTTGTAATGCCTGCATTCACTTAAACCTGTTAACCGATAGGGTCATTCTTGACCGTATCTTTTCTTTCAGCTTTACATTCAATCCATCAATCAAACTACAATAATTTCTCTTTTTGCTTTACAGCACAGTATGCTATATATAACCCAAAAGCAAAATTAAAATTTTAATGTAGTAATGTAAAGGGTAGGGTCGTATATGACCCTCATTGGTCATCTGCAGTTAAATTGTGTTGTATATGTGTAAGAACTGCTATATTGCAAGGTATGGGTGTCCTTTTTAGGCTGTTCATTTAAACATGATTGCAGCCTCTTATATGAAATATGTCAGTTATGCTGTCACTAGTGTTCTGACTATGATATGCTGCATAATCCCACTTAATTATACAAGCAGAAGTGTCTCTGCAAGAAAGATATTATATTTATATATTTTCGAATTTTCGAGGTCTTAGTTTAAAGAACGTTGTTGCCAGTCGAGCAGGCGCCACATTGACGAGATCAATCTATTCCGTAGGGAGGAGACATCTTAGGGTATGATGTCGGGAAAAGTCACTGAAGATCAAAGATCCACTGTGTCAGACAGTTGGACAAGGGAAGGGAAATGGTGTGTCTCATGAGTATAAATGCTTAGGTGTTTTTCTTGTTGCTCTAATCGCTTTTTTCACCATGGAGAGCCCGGCTAAGAAGCCAAGAGTGGAGACCAACATGGTTAGTGGATATATCCACTCGGTATCAACGGTAAAGTTTACTACCACAAACAGAGGTTTCTTCAACGCATTGGTACAGACTGGCCGTGAGGAATTCCATGATGTTATCATGTTTAGTCCTCGAAAGCGGGCACTGTTTACGCAAGCTGCAGAGAATGGTACTGCGGTACGGCTGACAAATGTCAAAAAGGGTCTGAGTGAGTATCGCTTTACAGAGTACAATTGTAAAGGATATATTTGTTACTGAGCATGTGTTAATATGACATGGATTTTTTTGTAGGTTTTAAAGGGACATCTGATTTCGACGTGGTGGGAAACCAGTTTATGGAGGTGTCCGTGACTAAGTTGACGTTTCCTTCACGGGAGCCTCCGGCACCCATGAGGCAGACACTGGTCAATGTGACAGCTCTGCCGGCAGGGAGGAAGGTGCGTTTACGAGCATGCTTGTCCTGGCAATGTAGACGTTTTCTAAAATTACAAAATTTCTGGGAGAGAAGTTTGGAAAAGCAATGATTGGTTTACTTTCGTTTCCTTTGGTGAAAGTGAAGGTGTTGGCAGATTCATTGCAGAAAACTGTCAGTGTAAGGGGCTCCGAGAAAGAGGTTAGGCGGTGCACAGTCTCTGATGGCAGTGCCCAAACCAGCCTTTGCATTTGGGAAAGCCAGATCGATGCGGTGGAGGTGCAGTCGTCATACGCTTTCACCGATGTTTCCACCAGACTTTTTGAGGGAAAGGTGGAACAGACGACAACCAGGGAGACGACCATTGAGAAAATTTCCGATTTGGATGTCGGCGAGGCGGAAGGTGTTCCAGAAGAAGAGCCGGTCATCACCGGTGCTGTTATGGCAGCCGATATTAAAGCCACCGTAAAAAGTGTGCCGTATGTGGTACCGGGCAGGACAGTTGGGACAGCCAAAGCCGATTTGTACGGTGCCAGAGCTGCAAGATGCTGCAGAAATCCATATCATATAGTAAAGTCTTACGTGGAGTGTTAAGGGTGAGAAGTCAGGAAGGGACAGTCTATAGAGTAAATGTTGGACACGGTACTTTGATCAAGTATTTGAAAGTACGAGAAATAACAACATGACAAAGAAGAAGCCATTGAGGAATGTCTTCTTTGTGAAGAAAACCTTACGTTTTCTCTTGACGACAAATGTAATGTCTGGTCGATTACAGACGTTTCAGATACCGTAGTCCCTAGCTGCAGCAACGTGGGACATAGTAAGTCGTCGCAGTAGTTTAAATGTTTCCCTTTAAGGTGTGACTTGTATTAGTATGTTAGGCTTTAACTTAATATCTATGTTGTGTTGCGCTATACGTGTGAGTGAATTTTTTCTGTTTGATATTTGTAAGATTTTGTACCTAGCTGTTGTTTACTTGTATTGTAGAGCACTTTATATTATTTTTTTTTACCAATTTTTGTCACTTTTTATTCTATGAGAATAAAATTATCTGATGTATGCTTCTTTTGCATGATTCGTGTGTAATAAAGTAAAAAAAAATGACAAATTGACTGTACACATGCTTTTTTGAAGTAGGCTAGGTTTACAGGGCACTCGTAGACAGATATATATGGATCGAAATGGCTAATATCCGCATAATGTTACGATAATTATAATAAGTAGTCGGCAGTTTACGCTTAGTTTTTTCTGGTTGTTATAAAGTATAGATCCTAGGATTATAAGAGTGTGGTGTTAACAGCATAATGAAAAAATATTTAGTTTAAAAGGTATGATTACTTGTAGTATATGGTACAACACATTTTCAGACAGAGGGAGCTATGGACCTGTTATAATTCTTAAGTTTGGCTCAATACAGTCTGACCACGCCCAGGTCTCCCACTAGTCAGGCTGTCGTTTCCATTCTGCTGTTCGGCTTTGAAAAGGTAAGATAATGGAAACTTGTTAGACCATTGCACGTATTATTTTTTTACTTTGTGCTTGCTTATGATTGGGAGTCTCTTGTTTTTAGATGCTTTAAGGTATGGTAAGGTTTTTAAAGTATGAATTTGGTGTTGGCTTGATAAAGGCAACAATTGCGGAGACGCCGATTACTAACATTTAGGCCCGACCAATTGGAATCCGACATGTTGTCCGGGATAGCAAACAAATAATGCACGTTTGAAGTCATACGTTTAGTAAGCATTTATTAGCAATAGCCGTAAAGACGTATTTTTTTGGCCGCCATTTTATGTTTGAGGTTTGGCCGACTTGACCACGCCCAGATCTGCCAGGGCAGTGAGGCTTTGAGCAGGTAAGATGTTACAGCGTTACGCTTATATACCTTTTTGTTGTTTGGTTATGGTTTGGTGTTTCTTGTTCTTAGATGGTTGAATTTGTGGTATGGCTTTATAAAAATGTCGATAGATAAGCGTCAATCTTAACGTCCTTTTAAAATGTGCAACTGAAAAGCGCATTTAAAAGATGGCTGCCGCGACCACGCCCTGCTTCTCCCGTTAGCGAGGCCGATCTTTTGCAATTCACTGCTGGCCTTAGGAAGAGGTAAGGTGTTATATTCGTGTAATAGTCTAACAGGCTAATTGTTTTTTATAGCTTTTCGACGGTATGGTGTTTCTTCTTCTTAGACGGTTTAAGATGTGGTGTATGTCATTTTTTCCCTGTTTCGTTTTAGCTTTATAAATGGATAGTGCCTGCGACCCCTAGGCGATTACTACCACTGTAAAGCAAATGTTTGGTACGTGTTTGTGGTACAAATTGCTGGTTTGCGACCGAAAAACCAAATGATATATCATAAAAAATGTTAGTGTTCGGAACGGCCAGGAAAAGTACAAGCACTACATATGTCATCATCGCTGCTTCAGTTTTTCTTTTTAAAATGTACAGTGGTTGCCCGGTAATGAGGATCGATGTATTTTTAATAACAGTCCTAAGGATTTTTGTGGCGGACATTTCATGTTGTTTTTTGCTAAAGATTTATAAGTATTCAGTTTTAAGTAGCTAGGCCTACATTTTAAGTTGGGTAAGCATTTATTAGGAATAACCGTAAAGATGTTTTAATAGTCGCCATTTTGTGTTTGTTTTATGTTACCACCGTAACCACACCCAGGTCTCCAGACTAGTCAGGTCAATTCTTTAGGTTTTGCTCTTAGGCTTCGAACAGGTAAGATGTTACACCATAAAGCTTATATGCCGAGTCGTCTTTTTCTTGTTTGGTTACGGTTTAGTGTTTCTTTTTAGGTGGTCAAATTACATTCAAGTGCTTTTATAATGTCTGAGATGTGCTTTTGCGAAATGGCTGCCATGACCGCGCCCTGCTTGTCCCGTTAGCAAGGCCAATCTTTAGCATTTTACTGCTGGCCTTAGGAACAGGTAAGATATATTTGTGTAATCGTCTAACAAGTTAACTGTTTTTTTTTGTAATTTGTCGATGGTTTGGCGTTTCTAATTTTTAGATGGTTGAATTTGTGGTACGGCTTTATAAAAATGTCGATAGTTAAGCGTCGACCTTAACCCCCTTTTAAAATATGCAACTGAAAAGGGCTACCGCGACAAAGTCATTTTTTCGCATTTCACTGCTGGGTAAGATGTTATATTCGTGTAATACTCCGACGAGGTATCTTATAAGTTATTGGTTTGTGACTGGAAAAGTAAACGCATATACTTAAAAGTGTTAGCAGTCGGGACAGCTAGGAAAGTGGCAACCGGTACATGTCTAATCGTTGCTGTTGTACTCATTTTAAAAATTACCAATGGTTTAGATTTTGACTCCAAGCGGTAGGAAAACAAATCGGATAAAACAATTATCCTTAAAATCATTTTGTCAAATTCACTTAGCAAGTATACTCTTATTGTCTTGAGTTCCGGGTGATGCGCGCACTGCCGCCCAGTACAAACATGTGGTCTGTTGGTTGTGTTTTAAAAAGCAGCAGCGTTTTGGTAACAAAAGGTAAGTTTACTGCTGTGGGACCACTTTTTAATCGAAAATACAAGAGTCGATTTCAAGACATGAAACTGCACTAAATTGCTGATTTTCTTTACTATGTACTAGTATGTATCATATTTAAATATTACTTTATTCTAATGGAAAGTTTAGCAGGAAACTATCCATAGAAGAGTTGTTTACTGTTTATCTGCAATAAATTGAAATGTTTACAGATTCAGACAGGTATAAAGAATCGTGTGAAATTGTGATTACAATATTAAGCAAGACTGTAATTATGCTTTCTTTACGTTACAGCATTATGCTGCGTGTCAGTTTAGTTTTTGATCCATTTACTGATGGATGTCCACTAAATGCATGCCCAATAAATGCAAATGTAAATCATTGATTTACACATGCTGTCTTTGTAGATTTTGAAGAGCTTTCGACGCGCAGAAGTCGAAGGTAAATATTTTTGCCAGTATCAGTCATATTTCAGCTCATTTAAGCTGATCGGCCTTTCATAGGTATATGACTAAGGAGGAACTTCACATGATCTTTTTACTGAAGAAATTTTGATTAAATAAAATGTCATTTCTCTTTGCAGATTTATAAAGGACCAACCCATTTCTAAAAGAAGTGAGACGACGTGATTTCTGTACTTGGACATCTCAGTATTGCTTGTCACGCATATCACACACTTTCACTGAGTAGTTTTTTCCTATGGCATAGTACAAGCATAGGATTTAATAGCTAATTGTGCAACTTAAAAAAAAAAAAAAAAAAACACACAACAGCCATAAAGTTGTTGTATGTACATTGGATTTGTAGTGCCAGAGAAGCTGTTGCATAACATGGGAAATGTTCATATTGGTTCTAAGCTGAAAAAGCGAATTATACCAGTGGGCAAGGTTTTCATTTTTGTGGCCTTTCAAGTATATTAGAATCAATGGAAAACTTGCCATGCGTGTCACGCATATTTAGGTTATACGTAAGTGACAGGTAAGCTTTAGTGTTTTATCTGTGATTTCAATAGTAAGAAAAGTAATGAGGCAGATTGTACGACATGAAGTGTTAAAATCACTTGTCAGTGGGTGTTGTGATTTAATGTCCTAAGCCTTTAATCATTGGCTTTTGTAAGGAGAGGGAGTCCTTTTTTCTTCAGTGGTCAACCTCTCTCAGAACATCATATACGTTGACTCGCACCATTGGTATAGTACACATTTTATCGACTTGAAATGTACTTAAATTTTGCAGAAGTTCATATTTTAGGAACAGTTTCGCCATAAATCGAACATGTCACCAACTTCTCCAGCTTTAGTGAAAAACTGACATGACATGTTTAGCGATGGACTTGCCAACTGTCACGCAGTCTTGATATCACAATTCATACATATGTAAGCACTTAATGCCTTTCAGATGGTTCTGATGCAAAGTAAAGTGAGACTGGTGTGCCGTGTTTTTTCTTTCTGCTTACTTACAGATGCCTCGCACAAAGGCGTCACAGCGTTCAGCAGCAGCCAAGAAACGGCTCATGGATTGCGTTGTGGCGGTTCCACGACCGTCCATCTGACCAGGTTGCCCAGCAGCGGCCTGTGTCTGTCATGGCTATGACTGATGACGGGGTTAGCCAATCTCCCCCCTCTCGGAATACCAAAATGGCGATGACTGTGACTTTGACGAGCCATGACCACCAGGTTCCCTCACTGGGTGCCATTTTCAGGACTGTTGACCAGTTTTGTGTGCCTTCTCTGTATCGAGAAAAGGCTTCGACGAACGAGGTATTGCAGCCGCCTCATAAAAGAAAGGCTGCAATGGTGACTAACCCCGAACCTGATTGTCTACCTGATTTTCAAAATGATTGTCAAAAAGCTTGCCGCCATGATTGCCTACCTGAACCGGAGCTGAAAAGTACCCAGACTGTGCCAGATGATTGCCCAACCCTGGATCATCAACAGCATGTTAACACTGTATCCATACCTGTATTTCCTGATTTTCCTCAGGCATGTACAGTAAGAGGCTCGTTCCAGCAAGGACACATACGATTTGGAGTCAACAGTAACAAGCAATGTGTTGCTAATAGTTTGATGGCTATACTAATGTCTAAAGTGAATAACGTTTTAAGCTGGTCAGTTACAGACATTGATCAAGTGCTGCTGAATGGAGACGACCTATACAGTATGATCAGAGATGCTGGGAGAATTCAAGATGCTTCTGGATATCCATTTGTCAGAGATCTACCGACACAGTATACATTGAATGGTCTCACATTTGAAATAAACTACCATGATGACATGTTTGTTGGCTTGTTTGGTGTAAGCGAATATGGAGAAATGTGTGATGTTCTTATGTCAACTGATGAAGCGGTGAGAAAAGTATTCTTACAGTTTGATGCATGTCTTTTCACACTTAAAGTAAATACATGTGCCATCATTAAGCAAGGCTCCTGTTACGTGCTGATTGACCCGCATTCCCGACAAGCAAATGGTGCAAGTGACGCAGCAGGCAGAAGCATATTGGCATACTACTCTGACCTACAATCTTTGCTAGACCATGTCAATACGTTGGGATTGTCTTTGGATGCAACTGGGCAACAGTTTGAGATTACAGCAGTAACTGTAAGTTTGTCCTGCGAAAGCATCCTGCAGAATTCGGAATGGAATCTGTCAGTTACCAGACATGACAAGTTGACCAGCAGACCTGGAGAAGGATATGGCATGGTAAGGTCAGATGTGAGACATGATGCTGAACATGAGGGTGATGTCGTCTTCATCGGTGAGGCATGCAGTGAGCAGTTTTACTTCAGTCCTTTGACAACACAGCAGCAAAGAAACCTTTCCTGTAAGCTTGGTATGATATACATTGATCATGGTCATGTCGACATGGCTGCAATGTTTCTCATGGGTAATCCTTGCACAACGATGCCTATCACTGGTGATGGTAACTGCTTTTTCAGATGTTTGGCTCTTGCTATAACTGGAAGTGAGAGGGAACACAGAAAAATTAGGTGTGCAATTGTTGCTCATATGCTAAGAAATGAATCCAGGTATGTCACTTGTCTTAGAGACTGTTACTCTTCTGTCAATCTTTATGTGACTTAATCACGAATGAAATATGTTGGCACTTGGGCTTCTGAGGTAGAAATTCAAGCTGCTGCTGATCTGCTGATCAAATCGTCGGAGACTGGAACGACAAAAGAGAAGGTATGAAGTAAGTGAGGTATATAAGGAGAAACAGCTTGAGAGAAGCATGAAGCGGTACCGTGAGAATGAAGTGTACAAAGAACATGTGAAACAGGCAAGTGTAAGTAAGTATGTGACAGACACTGAACATAGGCAACGTGTGAGGCAGTCAAGTGCTGATAAGTATGCTACAGATGCTGAACACAGGCAATGTAAGAAGCAGTCAAGTGTACATAAATATGCCACAGATGTTGAGCACAGGCAGCGTGTGAAGCAGTCAAGTGTGCAGAAATATGCCACAGATGTTGAACACAGGCAGCATGTGAAGCAGTCAAGTGCTGATAAATATGCTACAGATGCTGAACACAGGCAACGCAAGAAACAGTCAAGTGTGCAGAAATATGCCACAGATGTTGAACACAGGCAGCATGTGAAGCAGTCAAGTGTTGATAAGTACAAAACAAACATCCATTTTGCAGCCGAACTAAAAAGGAGGAATATTGAAAAACACATTAAACAGAAGGATAAAAGGAAAAATATTGAGTGATTGAACAGTTTCGAGAGAAAATAAATACAGGACCTGAATACATTTGATCAGTATGTCATCGAATGCTGTTTAAATACCAAGTCCTAATGTGTAGAAAGGATGCATACTTCAGGAAATCACAAGCAGTTGCATCAGTGGCATTGCAGTGTATCACTGACACGTACTTGCATAAATGTATAAGTCTGTTCTGATGTCTGTAGTAGTGCGACTGGCCCTGCAAGTTTATTGTGGATTTGCCATACATGTCACAGAAAGATTCTTGATGGGAAAATGCCAGCAGAGAGTG
>JAODKM010000053.1:46587-56801 GCA_026780845.1 Petrocephalus sullivani | reverse complement strand
ATTTATATTGCATCTGGTAGTCTACCTGTTACAATAATAGGGTTAGCCTACAAGTTTATTAGTCCAGTAGATTACATGAATAGGGTGGTGGTGACTGCAGCAGCAGAGGTGGCCTGGGAGTGGAGTCAAATTCCCAGCCTGAATTATTGTCCCAGTCCGCCACTGGTGACACAAATATAATGCCATAAGTTTCTGCTTAATACTAAAATCAGTTTTGTGATTTGGGACATAAGAGCAGTGTATGTTAGTTTTTACTAGGGCTGCATGATATCACATCGCAAAATATTCGTGATATATGTGCTTGCACAATAATCAATAAATTACACATATCCTTATGTTCAGAGTTCGAATTAGACAGTGGCTTTCAGGGGAGCTCCATTTTTCGGTATGCATACATATAAGTGCGCAGCAGCGCTGTCAATAACAGGGTTAAGCGCAAAAAACATTGTACTGTTACTACTGCGAGCAGTTTATATCATCAGTAACATTTTATGTAAGCACAATAACAACAACAAAAGAATCATACAAAAAGTTTAATAGTCTAATCACAGCAAACGAAAAACAAAATCACAAAGCAGAGTTTTCTAGCTGAGTAGGACTTCCGCTGGTACTATTCGTGACTGACCTAAAGTAAGAGAAATTGGGTCTTGACTAACAGCTTTAAGATACACTATGTAACAGCCTGATATCAGTTGAAGTATGACACCTGCCCTGAGCATCAAAAAGGGACTCAGAAATATAACTAATAAAACAAAATGTAGAAGGTAGAGAACAATAGCCATGACATACCATCCTCAATGGAAGGTGGGCTTCAAATAATGAAGCCAAGCAAATATTTTAATTTAAAATGAGGAACATTATTTGATTTGGTCTCCTTCCCCAAGTCACCCTCTAAAAGCAGTGAGGCCTTCACACGTTATATCTGCTCCAGGGAAAATACACTACCATAGCCTGTAGCCTCTCATTCTCTCAGCCCTGATAAATAATGTTATGCATTCTACCAACCAATTCAGTTGGTTTAATTAGACATGAGATGGTTAGGGAAGTGTCCTTGTGATTGAAAGGTTGCTGGTTTAAATCCATGACTGGCAAAGTACCACTAAGGTATTCTGTACACATGCGGGTTAAATGCAGAGGACATGTTTTAATGTTTTGTCGACAATTTTTCACTTCACTAATGTTGTTTTTTTGGTATTTCTCAGTGAAACGGAACAGGATTCAATGTACAATAACTGGACGTAAATCTTATGGAAAGAATTGGTTTAATAGCATAATTGCCATGTTAATTTAGCAGAAATACAGTGCTGAATGTACAGTCAAACCTCCCTTATCCAGATCTCTAATATACGGGCACCTCCCTCTACTGGGCAGCTCTAGGCATGCGCATGCGCAAAGTAATTTTACACAACCAGCAGCTGTTGTTACGAGCCGCAATCTAGGGCTGGAACGTAACAGAGTGAAAGGGAAAGGGAACATGGAGTAAGGGAAGGATATGGTGCAATGGACAAGGGAACACACGTGGACAAAGGGGTACACCACGAACACAGAACAAATAAACCCAGTGCAAAAGTACTCAGGAGTGACTATAGCAAAACAATAAACAAAACTCAGAACTCAACCCAAAGCTAACTTACCTAAGTGCAGAGAAAACAAAAACTCAACAACAAATTCTACACCTTACTCCCTATCCAAACAACGGCATACAACACAAGCTCGCAAAACAAAAACTAGTAACTTCCTATGCACCTGACACACACATAGAGCATACACAGAGATCAAAGCGTCAAAGTCCGAGCGGCGCGCGAAGACGGTAACCAAAAACCGGGCGAGTAAACCAAAGCGAAAGTACAGACAAGGGCAAAGCGAAAATCATGCAAGAATAAAACGGGATGATTCGTTAGCTCAGACTGAAATAACGTCCTATTACTGTATAAGCCTTGCACCTCATAAATATCATGTTTGTATGTGTACACATGTATGTTGCACTGTTCTGTTCATGTTCTAAGTTACGGGCATTTTTTACTTACGGGCACCCCTTGGTCCCATTCTGCCTGGATAAGGGAGGTTTGACTGTACTGGTTTAAACTGTAATATATAAGCTGTAAGTACAACGGACCCCACATCTATACAGTAATTCCATTTCCCAATTTTTGTTTATAGACATACTAAAGAATATCAGATAATGGGCTATTTTGTTTTAACTTTCCGATGATCATCAAAACCAAAGGCAAAAAAATGAGTTGTTTCCTGATTTCGTTTTTTACACTGTACAACAAAAATCCATTAGCCATCATATACATGGACCAATTTGGCAGACCAAGCCAGAGCAACTTACATAAGTGTTTAAAGACTCCATCAGGGAGAACTTTCTGATGTTGGTTCAATAGAACTCAGGCTAAGAATATTATCTGTCTGAGACTCCAAGACTCATTTTCTTTTTGTGTGTTTGTGTTTTGTTCCTCAGGACTGCTCCCTTTTGCTTTTCTTTATTTATTTTTTTTGTGCTTGTGTTTTGCACCTGTTTTTGTTTTTTAAGCGGAACGGTACAGCATTTGCTTTACTGTCGATGCTGCAACAATCTGTCTGTCAATCTCTCATTCCCTTTTTCCCTCACTCGTGAATAAGACCCTGGGAAACTTAAACTTTGAGGCAGCAACTCATCCCCCACTAGGAGAAAGCAATCCACCCTTTTTTGGTCAAGAACCATGGCCTCAGATTTAGAGATACTGATCCTCATCCTGGCCGCCTCACACTCTGCTCCAGCACATGCTGCAGGTCACAGCCCCATACTTCTGGAGCACCCCCCACAGGATCCCCTGAAGGACACGGTCCTATGCCATTTCCAAGTCAATAAAGCACATGTAGACTGGTTGCACAAACCCCAGGCAAAACATGGACCATCTGGGGGTCCTCAAGGACTGGTTTGAGAAACTGTTTTACATAAGACTTCACACATTCTATTAAATTAAGTGACATAAAACATTGCTATCAATCATTATCGCTATTCTGATGCGATATGATGGGAGGACAGATGCGGAGATCAATCTGTGCTCCAGGCATGCCTTCTGCCCACAAAAACCGTATGACAGATCGCTGTAGAGTCGTGATTTCCAAATGCTACAGCGATCATGGAATCAAATTCCACTTTTCTGAATACAAGACTGGTGGAATTGACAAACAGCACAGCCCAAACCCCATGACATGTGCAACGACAGACATGTCGCCATTACCATTCCCTTTTCATAAGGCACGAGCCCTTACTCATGTGCCAATTGTCCAATCCGAAGCACCAGTGACCAAAAAGGAAAGGTAAGCAGATAATTGTGACGTCACCCATAGGTCGTCCTGCTACACTGGGAAAATGACATTTATGTACATGCCGCAGTAGCGTGAACATCTATCAATAACCAATAAATACATGCGATAAATAAAGTGCTGTAAACACAATAAGCCACTCTTGTCTCTTCGTGCTGTATTCCCCAGGCCATCTCTGCTCTCCTGTAAAATCCTTGGAAATGAAGAGGTCTTACACCCAGCTGGCAGTGAACTGTTTGTGCGCTTCAAGAAATTTCTAGTTTTAAAACTCTCTAAAAGTGTACATACTAATGCCAAAAACTAGATAGTTGACAATGTCCCCATAAGAAAGCCGAGGTAGCGTGTTGGTATCCTTTGTTCATTTGTTTGCTGGCATCTCGTAAGGGTCGTTGATCGCTAATAACTAATGCAAATGCATTTGCTTGGCATCGCACTTCAGTTTCTTACTGTCATGCCCCGGCCCACATTGCCGGCCAAGCTGGCCCCACCCCTCCTGAGCTCCGCCCCAGTGTGGCAGTACCAGCCACTCCCACTGCCTTCCCTGCCCTGCCACTTGCTCTTGTCCTCATGTGGAATGTCTCCAGCTGTCTCCTGTTCAGTCTCGTTAATGATGTATATATGTGTCTTATTCATGTTTTGTTAGTCCGGTCATTGTTAGCTGTCACCCTGCCCTGTTATGTGTCAAACAAAGTTCCCAATGGGGATCGTTCCGCAGTTCTGTGTCCGACTCTTCCCTCACCTTGCCCGCCTGTGACACTTACAGTGTGGTGTCCTCTCACTGTTCTTCACTTTCTCCATCTTTGTGTTTTTTCCAGTGTGGGGAGCTCGGGTGCGTAGCATAGCATAACTACAATAGCAACTAACATGGTTGGACCTATGCAACTGAATTAATCCAACTGTTGGACTGTTGCTAACGGGAGCTTTTGGGAAACGCACCCAAAGTTATACAACCCCGATTCCAAAAAAGTTGGGATGTTGTGCAAATTGTAAATAAAAACAGAATGCAATGATATGGAAATCTCATTAACTCATATTTTATTCACAACAGAACATAGAAACATATGAAATGTTTACCCTGAGAAAATGTATAATTTTAAGGAAAAATTAAGAATTTTTAATGTCATGGCAGCAACACCTCTCAAAAAAGTTGGGACAAGGCCAAGTTTACCACTGTGTGGCATCCCCTCGTCTCTTAACAACAGTCTGTAAATGTCTGGGGACTAAGATCAGTTGCTCAAGTTTTGGGAGAGGAATGTTGTCCCATTCTTGTCTGATACAGGATTCTAGTTGCTCAGCTGTCCTACATGTAGGTCTCCCGTGTTGTATTCTTCATTTTATGATGCGCCAAATGTTCTCAATGGGTGAAAGATCTGGACTGCTGGCAGGCCAGTTCAGTCCCCGGAGCCTTCTTCCAAGCCATGATGTTGTAATTGATGCAGTGTGTGGTTTGGCATTGTCATGTCGGAGAATGCAAGGTCTTAAGTGAAAGAGACGTCATCTGGATGGGAGCATATGTTTCTCTAAAACCTGGATACACCTTTCAGCATTGATAGTGCCTTTCCAGATATGCAAGCTGCCCATGCCATATGTACTATTGCACCCATCAGAGATGCTGGTTTTTGAACTGAACACTAATAACATGCTGGGTGGTCCTTCTCCTCTTTGATCCAAATGACATGGCTGTTGCCAAGTGACCAATTTAGTTGCAAATTGTTCCTCCAACTGTTTTTTGAACAACTAACTTTCCAGCCTCTTATTGTCCCCGTCCCAACTTTTTTGAGATGTGTTGCTGTCATGAAATTCAAAATGAGCCAATACTTTTCATGAAATAGCAAAATGTCTCACTTTCAACATCTGATATGTTTTCTATGTTCTGTTGTGAATAAAATATGGATTAATTAGATTTCCATGTTATTGTATTCTGGTTTTATTTACAATTTGCACAACGTCCCAACTTTTTTGGAATTGGGGTTATACTAACGGACATATAAAATCATCATTCAATCAGGCTAATAGTATTCTGACTTGGGTTCTGGTACATAGGGAGGAGCATGGTTTCTTAGGCATTTTGTCTAAGGCATTCACTGGCTAATCAGGTAATGCTTCTCTCATGCATAAAAATTAGTTTTCCCAAATCACTGTGTAAGACGGAATACGTTACACCATTTCTTATTCTGTGAAACCAAAAGATCAATCTGCCGGACAGATTTAATAATGAAGTATAAACAAGCCACAGGTCATATGTATACAATATAAATGAAAGGCTGTGTTGTATCCTGATCACGATCGCTCCCCCCAGTAACTAACAACTAACAGACTAATGTGTGGAACCTCCGTTGTTTGGGGTGGCAATGTAGTTTCAAATTATGTGTAAAGTTTAACTTATAGGCTTTTTATATAGCTTATATATGTATGCTTATATAGCTGCCATGGGATATTGTGCAGTTCCTATTTCCTGCTGCTATGGTCTGTGTTAAACACACAACATGAATTTGAGTCATTCAGTGACTTAGTTCTGGTTATCTGCTTCAGATAAAGGAGCTTATAAAGCTCTTGAAGAGAAGACCAACATTTTAACAACAAAGAGAGACCAGCTACAGGCCAATTACAGCACACTGAAAAGAGAGAGTGACCAGCTACAGGCCAATTATAGCACACTGAAGAGAGACAGTGACCAGTTACAGGCCAATTACAGCACACTGAAGAGAGAGAGTGACCAGCTACATGCCAATTGTCAGAGTAAGATGCTCAGAATGGGGATTCCCACCTTTTGGCTTAGTACTGTTTGAGTAAATTAAAAGCTGACGACCTCAATAACTGATCAGGAAAATGTAACCTAAGGTTTAACAACACATTCAGCAGACATAAACAGCGGTCTTCAGCATGGCCACTCTTTGGCTCCAGCGCTTACAAGCAGCTGAGCCATTTTCACTTTGCGCTGTATCTGGTTCTTCACTCGCACGCACTGCTTTTGATCTCATGTTTCAAAGAAACACTGGGGACAGCCGTACCTGACACCAGTTCTGAATGTGTTGTACAGTATTACAGTACATGTAAACAGATGCCTTGTCCTGGATCACACTATACTTTCAATTGATGTTTTTTTTTCACTGCAGGACACAGATGTCCCCCAGGTTGGATTAATTTTGATTCCAAATGTTATTACATGTCTGACCAACAGAAGACTTGGCTGGACAGTCAGAAGGACTGTAGAGACAAGGGAGCGGATCTAGCAATTATAAACAACATAAAAGAAGAGGTCAGACATTAATAGCATGTTAGATAATTGTATTCAAAGCCGAATTTAAAGTTCTATTTGCTGGTTCTAGGGCCACACAGTCTCGGGAGATTAACTTATAGCCCTTACCCGAAGTCAGTATAACAGGAAAACAAAAATTTGCTGATTAAAACACATACAAGCCCCAGCACATCGTAAACTGCAGAACAGACAGAAAACATATGCATTCTGCAATCTACATGCAGTTAAACACGTGGGGATCGGCATGAAATTAAGAAGGACACAAGTATAGAACGTGACACATGGCACAAGGCACATTACCAGCGTACAAGACATGGACAGGGGCTATTTACTGTACTGCAGCGCAGTATGCTTGGAAATATGAAAATGTGCCGGTCGGGTGATTGGCTCACCCATAATATCAAAGGACAGAAAGAATATGGAATGTGAAGGAAAGGCGTATTGGTGTTCTTAATTATACGCTGATTTTCATAATATTTTTACTACGTTTTAGTTGATGTTCAGTAAATACAAGAGAGCCTGGATTGGTCTGACAGACATAGAACATGAAGGGACTTGGAAATGGGTAGATGGGACACCACTGACCACAAGGTGAGAAAGATTAGTTACAGAAGGATACAAAACTATCACATTCTTTTCTCAATGCTAATTGTTAGCCAGGTTGATGTAGAATTATGCTGCTGCACATTCTCTTATGTTTCCTGGGGCAATCCTTTATGGATGGAAACAAATTTAAGATAAACTAGTTTCTCTACTCCATTAATCTTCCTAAATGCAGTGAAATTGTTTTATGAGCAGAATTGTACAAGTGAACTGAATGCAGCAACAGTAGCATTAAATTTTTCTGAATTTTTAAAATTTTTTAAATCCAAAGCTAAACATTTGCAAACCTTTGAAGGGACATAAGCAAACACAGATGTAGAATTATAAGCTCTTAAAAATGTTTTTTTGGGGGGGGTATCTGATAAGCAGCTGCAAGTAAATATGTAAATGTATATTAAATGCCTTCTGTCTCTCTTTCTCTTGTTTTAAAGTTATTGGATGAAGGGGGAACCCAATAATTCTGGAGATGAGGACTGTATTGAGATACATATAGAACAAGACATACTGAAGAATTGGAATGACCTGCCTTGCAATAAAATACAATATTGGATTTGTGAGCGGGGAGAAATTAATTAAGATCAATGCCAGACATATATAAAAGTGACAGATGATATTTTTACATTGCATAATGTGACATTCTCTGTTAAGCAAATGCCTTTTGTTATTGAAGCTGTTATGAAAATTAAGAGACAATATTCAGTTTTCTTGAACATTTCTTTGGCTGAACTCATTTTTTTGTATATGAGAATAAATTGCTTATAGAAAAATCTATCAGTAACACTTTATAATAAGGGTGCAAACAGTATACTTATGCACTGCTTAACTAATAATAATTTAATGCACAAATGAATGCACGATGTATTATGAATTTTTATCGATCAACATGAACTAAAGATAAAGCCATCATGACTTTATGTGATTATTTCACACTCACTAGATAATCAGTTAAGGAATGTTAATGCGCAGTTACCTACAGTAATCAATGTATATCAGTTGCAGTTATGTAATGTTACAGGTGCTATGGGGGAGCTGGATTATTTAGAGCGCGTGCCTTAACTTAGCCCCTTCTTAGGCTCCTGTGAAATCCGTGTTTTCTCAGATTACGGTTGGTGGGATTTAATTTGATATGTTTTGCATTTGATGTTTTTATAAGATGGCGAACACATAAAGAGCTTTTAAGGTGACCTATAAAAACTTAATTCTGGGTTCTTCACCTTATTGGTAGTGCATCCAGTCACACGGAAACTTTTAGGTATTTCTCAGTGGTAAGTTAAAATAAAATGTAAGCATTTTAATTGACGCATATAAAATGAATGATACAGAGATAACGATACAGAGCGGTTGAATAAAAGCATTGGGCGAGTTTGCGTTTTCCGACGAAAAAAAAAAACGGATCGTTTTCACCAATTTTAGGAGACCACTCGTAAATAGAAAATTGGAAAGGGTTATTTTGCGTTCATTTTTGTCTGTTTAAAGATATTAGAAAATGTCTCGGGTTGGCTTATAATGGATGAATAGTGTTCATCTTTAATCGGATACCCTGATAAAGGGGGCTTAAGTAGGGCCGAGCACACAAATAAGATTCTGGAACAATATAAAGACGATTTGGGATTTGAAGGTGAGACTAAAATTAAGAGATTCAATTAATAAAATGAGCATATACAGCTCTCATACACAGTACATAGCGGCGCCAGTTATTTAATGATCATTTTTAGGTGACGTTATCTTTTTCCGTTTATAAATGTTTATTTTTTAATTGGTCAAACATAGTATCCACGCAATAAAAATGTAAAATTAAAAATAATCATAAAAAATTATATCTTGGGGGTGCTATGGCTATTCCAGGCATAGCTATAGCACCCCCAAGCGCTCCCATGGCGCCACCCCTGACTGATATGCCACCACATGCATACCAATGGGCAATTTGGTAACTTCACTTCACCTTAGCATGTTTTTGTTCCGAGCATAACTCTCAGGATCAGCCCCCTCTTCAGCTGTTGTTTCTCGGTTTCACTGTCAGTGGCCATCCTGTTCTTCTCTAGGTTTAGCACAGGGGTGCCCACACTTTTTTGGCTTGCGAGCTCCTTTTAAAGTGACCAGGCCAAAATGACCTACCTACATTTAAATAATGATATATATCCTGAGTATAATTTATTTATATGTTACCTGTTGGCAAACCTTGCATCACTGCAGGGAACCTTGCAGCACAATACAATTCAATACATTTATTGTGGTCGAAAATTACATGTTGAGAAAAAGTCCTCCTCCCATTCGGTACGGAAGTGGTAAGTTTTTGGTTTCTTACTTGGTCCGGCTCTCCCACTCATCTTTTATATCCCTTTTTATTACACTGTAAAAAAGTATTTGTTGATTCAACTTGACTCAATAAATTCATCTTGTTGCTTTGACAGAGTTAAGTTAAATCTATGTAAAATTAACTAATTTACTTAAGTGTAATAAGTACTACTTAGCATCCAGGAACCTCAGTGCAGAAATGGTACAGAACACAGTAATGGTACATTGCAGGCTAGGGATTTGAACCAGCAACCATTTAATCACCAAGACACTTCCTTATCCATTAGACCACCACTGTATTTCTTTGTCAGTAAAAGCCTCATTAAAATGTCATTTAATTGAATTTTTCTGTAAAATCGCCTTCAAAAGTTACCGATAATGTAATGTTTCTTGATGCATTAGTAATTTCTTACAGTGAAAGCAACACTTAAATATTGCAAGTTCACATATAGACAATCCCAGTTAATTCACAACAGGCCAAAGATCCGGCATGCTTTTGGCTAACGCAGTGTTGGGGAAATTATTCACAAAAGTTCTCTCTTACAAAGGTGGGAAGTTCAGATCCAGGTAGTACAAATACAAAAAAAGTTACTTTGAATCATGGACTGTGGTTCCACACAACTCGAATGAGTATTCTGAAAATGAAAATTCTTGATTCATTGTGTTTGTCACGCCGGGAGCGGGATTTACGACCCATAGAGGCAGCCGTGGGGTGAAACCCTTCGAAAGGGCGTTTATTACG
>JAODKM010000053.1:29264-41772 GCA_026780845.1 Petrocephalus sullivani | reverse complement strand
ATTAATCGGTTATTGGCAAGCACGGACCAACCTAGCTATCGGTATCGGTAAAATTCAGTATCGGTCGACCTCTAATAATAGCTCCAGCATTTATTGCTGAAGAAGCTGTCTCAATTGTCCATAATCATTGAGAACATGCAGACCTGAATTGATGGCTTCATTCTTGATGGTATAATTTTTTGGTGATTCATTCTTACAGTTTATTATGTGTATTGGTCTCGGTATTTGCAGTTCTTACAATTTCTTACAAACCGATTTTTCCATTACAATACTTTGTGTAAAGATTATTATTAAGGCATGTTAACCGTAAGGGTATCTTATTGACGTATGGGCCACACAATATGGCAGGGTTCCTTAATTCCGGTCCTAGATGGCCAGAATCCAACACAGTTTGCAGATTTGCCTGCTCAAACACATCTTAATCAGCTAATTACTAGGTTTAGTAGGCGTGTCAGAGCAGGAAAATCTGCAAACTGTGTTGCAAACCGGCCCTGCAGGAGCAAAACTGAAAAAGCCTGAGCTATGGGCTGTAGTACTTGTTCCTTCCTTGGAAGAGCATTCAATGGGACAAGAGAGATTAATCTCTTTTGCTGGCTTTGATGTCAACAGATAGTGTGTTTGTTCCAAAAGCCCAGGGCTGATGCAGGGGACCATACTCTGATTCACCAATCCCTGTTTTAATCAATGAGCTGTCTCAATCAATGAGCTGAATCTCCCTCTAGTCTGAGCAGATTCTGGAGAATCAGGGAGGTTATGCCTCATCATCAGGATTTCTTTTCATGCTGCCTACTCTTCTCCTTTTGTCAGTCTTTTCTATCCAGAAATAGCTTTTTTTTTACACTTTCAAATATGGTATGATCGGGTTTGAGCAGATGTACTTTTTAATATAAGGAACAGGCTGGAGTTGATCGTGCTTTTATAAGTCAAATGGAGATAAGGGCATTTGCATGTCTCATCTAACATGGAATAGTCCAGATCACACGTATTGTCTTTTTTTATTACCTCACAAAACAACAAAGGTAACCGTATGAGGCAGATACGAGCACCCAGGTAGTTGGGGGCTGTTACTGCAAGCAGCAATGAGACGGAAACACAGGCCCAACCTTCTATTCTCACAGACATGAACAATAAATCTGTACAATGCTGTTTTTTTGGGTTAATGGAACCTTCAGCTCAGTGGGGATTGAACACTCTAACTCCAGTCATATCCAGACATGGTTTTCATCATAAAATATATTAAAAGACGTTTTCCTGTGTACCACACAATATTTTGTGAAATAATTCAGGCCTTATTTTATCTATCCATCCATCGTCTATCAATCTTCCTTCACTATGATCCTCTTTTTCGGTACAGGGTTTGTTTGGAGCCTGTCCCTGGACCTACAGGGCACATGGCAGGGGACACCCCGGATGATATGTCAGTGGCCTTATTTTAGAAACTCCTATTATAGATTTATAGCTCATAAAAAGCAGCTGTAACTATGCCACTGACTTTCTGTTTCTGCCCTCTATAACTCATCAGGACCTTAGGCGAATTTGATTCCTCCACCCTCTGTCTCTCTTTTCTTCCTTTCTTCCGTGAATTACGAATTACTGCTAGGTTAATTGGCAGCATTCGCGGTAGAAACAGCAGGACCAAATTGCCATGGCCTCTTCCCCCATCTGTCACCGATGGCCTGGGCAGCATCGCAGGCATGGAAAGCTGGACATGTCCCTGCAGTGAGCAAAGTGTAGGTGCCAGCATCAAGTGGCTGTTTTCCTGCCTGGAGAGGTTAGTGGCGGATGAAGGGGGTCTCGATTTTGGTTGCTATTGATCTAGTGTTAGTGAGGTTCACATAACTCACATCAGTCCTCTGGCCCCTAACCCCAAAACCATCAAGCAGCACAGCCTTGCCATATGTATGCGCCTCAGGTTCCAGCTGCTGTCCGGAAAAAAGGCTATTCTGCTAAAGACCGTATTTTTCTCCCCTAAGATAATTAACATGCTTTTCCTCCCCCTCAGAGATGTGAGTCTCTAATAAACCTACTATGGACAGGAGGGGGAGATAGGAGAAGGGACGGTATGTGATGAATATAAATCACGTAAAAAACCGGCACAATTAACATTGTTAATTGTTAATTCCGGTAAACAGAGGGATGAGATGCACTTCTCCAAGGTGGTTTGGGAAAGACGTGGTGCTGAGAAAGATGTCAATACGATAAAACCTATTAAAGCATTACCTGTTCCATAACATATCAGCCTGTAGGTTAGGACTCTGTGTGTGTAATCAGAAGGTCATGGGTTCAAATCCCATGGTGGACAGAGTGATGTCACCACTGAACCCCAGTTGCTTCTGGGACTGGCTGACCCTACACTATGATCCTCTTTTGTGTGTCCCTTCTGCGAAATAAATGAAAACCAAATGTATTTTTCCCTGCCCACTGCAGTGTTCTTTTAGAGCAAGAAAAAAATTTGAAAGCCATTTCGGATTCTGGCCTGCGATCTAGCTAGTTTGTAAACAATATTAGGAGCCAATATAGAGCAGGAAATGTCCTACAGTCCTTTTGCTGGTAAACTTCAAGCTGGACCCAAGAGCTTATATGCAGTCCTCAGCAGTTTTGCAGACTGCAACAAGGAACTCTGGAGTTTCATGCACTGAGTTGAATCCTAATGGTGCCTCTGCAGTGTATATGAGATTGATTGAAAGGCAGCATCCTAGCACTTCAGTACTGAGATTTCACTACACAGTGGGTCATTCAAATTTAATACTGTTCTTTGCATCTGTTTAGTCTATTGGACAAAAAGCATGATTTTCAAGGTATCACAACATTCAAAATCATGAAAAAATACCAGGATATTGAGCATTTAGGAGTATTTTAGTCCACAAATCAAAGAGATATGCAAGTGTCTGAAAACAAACAAACATAATTAATTAATTAATGAATAAATAAATGTGTGCATGATTGAATGAACAAATGATTTAATAAATGAATGTGTCCCTCAAGGAACATCCTTGTAGCAACTAATGATGTAATAACTGCCAACAACGTAATAATGTTTCCGGTCTTAATGTAATAAAAAGTCATTAATGTAATCATTGCAGAATAATGTAATACATTTTCTGAACCGATAACGTAATAACTTTTTGCACTAATATAATTATTACATTACTGGTGAGTTATATAACAAACTTTTATTACATTAAGAACAGAGAAATTTATTATGTTATTTGGCATGTTATTACATTACTGGTAGTTACTTTATTGGCTGCTACAAACCTAATTGGATGGGAGGGGGCACAGGTGAATCTTAATAAGCGGAATGATGACACTGCAAATCATGAACATTTATCCACTACATGCCCGTATCTTGAAACCATTTAAGCCACTAACCAATGAAAAATACTACTATTTTATGTAATTAAAGGCTTGTGACAGTACATATGAATTAAAAGGAGCAAAAGTAACCGCTGTATCACTGTGAGATGACTGTGATGTCATTAGTACATCATCGAATCAGCTTAAAGAGTCAGAGGCCATGCCACAGCCATGGTCGTGCCACCTATGAAGGATCTTGAGAGAGGAGATGGGTTACGAAACCCGCGGGATGATGCCTTCTCCAGCACGGCGCATTCTATGCCTGCTGCTAATTGGAACATTCTAATGAGTTCTGACGCCCGGTGACAGCTGCTCGAAATAGAAGTTTGGCACAGCTGTTCTGCTGCTTTGGCTTGGGACAGTCACAGGTTTCTGTTCGCTGCACGGTTTGTACATGAGCCAAACCTGCATCTGTACGGGAATGCTTACATATGTATTTACATTTGCTACACTATAACTAGTGTGACGCATGTAATTACAGCTATTGTCAGCATGTAGCTAGACTAACTGCACCTCCAAATCTATACTTTTCTCATTTGTGTTGTTTTTGCCATTCAGTAAATCTAATTGCGAAAGCATATACTATAGAATAAACCCCCCCAAAATTAAGTTACTGAATCTGAATTGATATAGACAGCACCCCGGAACCTTCTAAATGTTTGCTTATTGAGGTTAGGAGGCATAATCAGGTGATAGGACTCATAGTTACTGGGGTCCTTTGCAGTACTGTACAAGCATCAATGCTGTAAAATGCATTAAGTGAATTTTCATCAAAGCCCATGACCAATTCCATAACAAAAATAGAAATGTCAAATGACAAAGAAAGAAGTGGGTGGATTTTGGTATTCTGAAATAATTAAATTAAAACGGGCATGTTCTTGCAAATAATGTAGCAGTCTTTCAGATGGTGACCTTCATTGTACACAAACAATTTTCAAGCTGCAAAGTAGCCGTGTGCCCAGTGAATAATCTTTAAAAGAGTAACCCTTCCCAGACAGATATTTCTCATATACAAATTTGGGTTACTTGGGGCATAATTAAATCTTATAAAGCCAGTGACCTCCCCATGATTAGTACCAAGGAATAGCAAAATTGCTCAATCACTGTCAGCTAAAAAAGCTAGGCAGAATACTGGGCAACAGCCTTGAAATTTTAATATTCATTGTCTTAATATTAAATGTGAACAAAGAAATGGTAATTGCATGATTCAAAGTGCATAATGGTAATTCAATAGTGTCTGTGTAAAGTAAGTCTTCCCGTGATTAATCTGTAAGTAAGGTACTGGCGATTTAAGATATTTAAATTTTTCAGAGTTTTATACATTTTCACATTTCTGAACCAAAAACAAAATTTTTAGTAGAATGACTACTACTTTAGTAGTAGCTTGGACAGTTTTATGGTAACACGGTATGCTGCTGTGGTATTTTCATTCAGCTAAACTGTATTGTGCCTGTTTCTGTGACTTGCTAAGATGATAAACTAGTCGTTACTTTTAAATTGTCTGTTGAAAAGTCCAAAAGTCAGTCTTTAAGTGCAAATATCATAGTCAACTGTGTAGTAACCTTGGTATAGGTGGATTAATGCAAGCTGTCCATTATACATTTTTAAATGCATGATTGTGGAGACAAAGAATCAATGTTAATGTATACACTGTATTACCAAAAATATTGGGACGCATGCGTTCACTCACATGAAGTTTTAATGATATCCCATTCTTAATACATAGGCTTTAATATGAAGTTGGCCTACCCATTGCAGCTAAAACTGCTTCACCTCTCCTGGGAAGGCTTTCCACAAGGTTTAGGAGCATGTTTATGGGAATTTTTTTACCATTCTTCCAGGAGATCATTTGTGAGGTCAGGCACTGATGTTGGACAAGAAGGCCTGGCTTGCAGTCTCTGCTCTAATTCATCCCAAAGGTGTTCTATCAGAGTGAGGTCAGGGCTCTGTGCAGACCAGTCAAGTTCCTGCACACCAAACTCGCTCATCCAAGTCTTTATAGATCATACTTTGTGCACTGGTGTGCAGTAATGTTGGAACTGGAAGGGGCCATACCCAAACTGTTCCCACAAAGTTGGGGGATGAAATTGTCCAAAATGGCTTTGTATGCTGAAGTATTAAGAGTTCCTTTCACTGGAACTAAGGGGCCAAGCTCAACCCCTGAAAAACAACCCCACACCAGAATCCCCCCTTCCACCAAACTTTCCACCTAGTACAATGCAGTCAGGCAAGTACCGTTCTCCTGGCAACTGCCAAACCCGGTCTCGTCCATGAGATTGGCAGACAGAAAAGCATGATTTGTCATTCCAGATGACACATCTTCACCGCTATAGAATCCAGTGGCAGAGTGCTTTACACCACTACATCTGACGCTTTGCATTGCACTTGGTGATGTAAGGCTTAGATGCAGCTTCTCGGCCATGTAAACTCATTCCATGAGGTCTCTACACTCTCTATTGTTCTTGAGCTAATCTGAAGGCCACACGAAATTGAGAGATCTGTAGCTATTTCCTCTGCAGAAAGTTGGCGACTTCTGCACACCGTCCGCCTCAGCATGCGCTATATAGACCTGTGATTTTACGTGGCCTACCACTTCATGACTGAGTTGCTGTTTTTCCCAATTACTATCACTTTGTTATAATACCACTGACAGTTGACCATGGAATATTTAGTAGCAAGGAAATTTCACGAATGGACTTATTGCATAGGTGGCATTCTATCAGGGTATCATGCTTGAATTCACTGAGCTCCTGAGAACAGCAAATGTTTTCACAATGTATGTAGAAGCAGTCTGCATGTCTAGGTGCTTGATTTTATACACCTGTGGCCATGTAAGTGATAGGAACACCAGAATTCAATGATTTGGAGGGGTGTCCCAATACTTTTGGCAGTATAGTTTACATTCAGCCTCCTCCATGAATCGCCACCTTATCATGGTGGAGAGCCTTCTGGGGACTCCATTGTTCTGCTGGAGGACTTTAACGCTGATGCTGATAATGACAGTGAAAAAATGGAAGGGTCTGATTGGGAGTGCCTTGCCTGATCTTAACCCAAGCAGTGATCAGTTATCTGACTTTTGTGTTAGCCACAGGCAGCTAAAGAACACCATGTTTGAACATAAGGGTGTTCATAGCTACCTTGGGATTCCCCTGGAGGAGCTAGCTGGTGAAAGGGAGGTCTGGATGTCCCTGCTTATACTCTGGATAGAGAGGTAAGGGAAGTGCACAGATACAGCACGTTGCCGCACACCACCACACAACAAACCTTATAGATGAGAATATGAGGGCAGCCATGCAGTGGGCAATACCTCAGCACCACATTGTTAAGATGGAGTTGAAGTTTTTCCAGTGCCTCAAGTGCCAATCCTACCACCAACCCCCAAATTTTCCCTGAAGTCGGTGGACCTGCTTTCAGGGCTGGATGTAGGTCAATAGCCTTGCTCAAGGGCCCAACAGAGTAGAATCACTCCCGGAATAAATGGGATTCGAACCAGCAACCTTCCAATTGCTGGTAGAATTCCCTAAGCGGCAGATAATGGACGGATGGATGGATGAATATTAAAACTGGGCTTGCGGATCATTTGGTTTATGCAGGTTACACAGGATCGCAGGGATCCCACTAGAGATTTTTGGCTCCACGACAGCATACCATGCCGTATCCCCAACCCAGACCACTCCAAATATATTACAAATTTTGTAGGGCTCCTGTCACTTAGGGGCTCTAGGAGATGTCCTAACTTTCACTTCCTTTATGACGCCCCTGCTGGGCTGTAAAGCATGACTGGAATACAAATTCATTCCATCAGTAAATGTTCTTGGTAGTGATGTCAAACGATTAAAATTGCCTATCGTGCGAAACCCTCTCGATTTGAAATTCTCATCTTATTATGTAGATAATTGCAGAAGCCAATGAGAGACTTGCCGATCATGTTTTCTAGACTCGATACATATACTCTAGGTTTTTCAAGCAGCGCAATCATCCAGCTAAGCTAATGCGTTCCTGAAGTGTGTTCAAGGAACTGACTTCACCGGATGATTTTTACCTCCATTAACTGGTTCAAGATGAGGCTTCTGATCCCGGATGATTTAAGCGACGTATGGAGAATACCCCCCTGGACTTTGTGTGTTGTGAGAAGTGTGGCAAAGTGCTTGGATACATACATTTATTTGCGAATCAAAGTTGAGAGATTTTTGTTGAATTTGGAATAAAACATTTAATGCATATAAACTTATTTAATCGTACACTATATCTGTTAATGTGTCTGCGGGTGCGGGCGGGATTGGACAGAAACAGACAGCGGGAGCGGGCAGGATTGGTCAGAAATTCTGCGGGAGCGAGCAGGAGCGGGATGAAAAAAACAGTCCCACCCAGGGCTCTATTCTGTACGCTAACTAGTCAGAAATCTTTCTACCCATTTATTCCTATCCACTTATTATTAACAGTTAATAACATATCCTATGCCTTTGCTTTGTTATTTAAATATACATAACTTTTTGTGTATATGTTAATAGCCTGTGATTTTCTAGTGATTTTTCCAGTACAGTGGTAAATAATATAAATGAACATAAATAGAATATATGATAAATTAAATACTTTGAGCTACGTTAAAATAGCCTATATGAGTATCACGTACAGAGTAGGACACAACGTGCTGGCACTTGAATGAATGTGAACGCGACATGATGACGCAACCGATATGCAAATTAGCACGTGTCGTCATCTAGCGGTATCTAGCGACTTTCTGGGTACAGTTTAGCGACTTCAGGTAATAAATAGTTGGCAACGCTGCATTTCGGGGATTTTGAGTCATTCTGCGCTGCAGATGAGTTAATTGTGTTAAATTTTTTAATCAGATTAATCATGATGATGGATTAAACCGCGTTAATTTTGACAGCCCTAGTTTTTGGTATTTAATCACTGAGCACAGGTCCTGGTACTTCGGCTGAAGCACTGTTGTTGTCAAAGTGATTTATGGCAGTTTCTTTGCTTTTACAGTTTGAGGTAAGTAACGTTGGTTAGAATTAAAGAATATAATTGTACATTGATTCACTAATGTGGCACTACTCGCTTGGCTGGTTCTACAGCTGTGGTAAATAGAGAATTAATCAGCACCATTCCAACCAATCAGATTCATGAATTCAGCAGCGCCGTAATGCATATTTTTTCAAAGGGTTGAGAATATTTTATTCTTCAAAGACTTTAACCTCTGAGCACATTATGAAGGAAACTGAAAGTATGTCAACTGGCTTCATTCGAGGAATTGTGACAGGTGGCTACAGCCATGCGGCCCCATATTGCCTGTGTCCGACTTGGTTGTCTGTGTCATAGGTGGCAGAAGGCTTGACCAGTTTGTCCTTCCAGGTTGGAGGACCGGCAGGGGTGGAGCCTAAACCTGCTGTCCTATGGGTTCGTCCAGTTATGGTTCAAATCCCATGAGCTGCCATTAGAAGCCCGAGGGAATGAACCCCATCATGCTGAGGAACAAACAATGCTTGTATTTAGTGCCTATAGAGTTGCAAAGAGAAACAGGAATACTCTAGCATAACAAGGCAACTGGGGTTGGGCAGCTAGTTGACCTTGGACCCCCCTATATGTTTTTTTTCTCCATACTTGGAAGTTTTTGGTTCCTCTCCTCTGTTGTCATCTAACTTTCATCATCTTTTTCTTCCTTTCTTTCTTTGTCATCCTTTTTTCCTCTTTCTGTATTATTCTGTCACAAGACACCCATGTAAACCCTGTTGTGAAAGGTGCTATATAAATATAAAATGAATTATATGGTTATATGGTGAGAAAGCTAACTCGTCCACTGACATTTTCACATGCTGAGCTTGAGAGAGGTGCTGTTGAACAGACACATTCCATTGAGTCCGTCTTGGCCTATGTCCTGCTGACCATACTTCCAGCCATTACACACAACTGTGATGTGGCACTTTGGTACAATACGACTTTTTGGGTCTCCGCGAATAGTCCTGGAAGTCTTCTTAGTTGGCACAGCAACGTTTTTCAGGTATAAGTCGTTTATCTCTTGACGGCACCTTTGATGATGCTTCTGCTCTGTTTCCTCTGCCATGTTCTCCTCATAGCAGCTGTCTGGGGCCCAACTGGGCTACACTCATGCTTGCTGTCAGAGCCAAGGTGAGCGGATTGGTCTTCCTTCCGCTGGCTTGGATCAAGCTTAAGGACGACCGTGGTCAGAATTTATCTGCCAGCCATTCAGTTATCTGTCAGCTAAAGTGTGCTAAACTCTCCATCGTGTTCTGGTGGCCTTTGGAGACCGAAGGACGCGGTTCAAAAGGAGAATAAACAGGAATGCAGCCCTGGTGTTTTCCTTCTTTAATTACCCATTTTTCCTGTTTCATTCTTTCTGGACATGATGTGAGTTTCACATCATGTACTTGGATGGTAATACAGTAGTTATGTGCATTTCTTTGTAAAAGTTAATTCTAAATGATGAGTTAGTTATGTCTGGCCATCAGTTCAGTCAGAAGAATACTGATATAAATTGACTTTTGTATTAGAAATTATAAAAGTACAGTATACAATATACTAAGGCTCATGGCAACTCTCGCAATTTGTCATTTCTTAGACTTTAGAAACAAGAAGTACTGGTAATTACAACCCTAACGTAACTTTGCAAAGTACTGATTTATTTATGATTTTTATTATTTTGAAGGACTCTCCCATATATCATTCCCATTTGGGTTGGTTTGGTACCAGAATTTTGGGTTCGGTACCATACCTGGCACGGTAGAGCGATAACGGTACCAGTTCGGTACCAATGCAAAAAATAAGTAAATATTCAAACTATATTCAACACTTTTGGTGTCCGTCCCAATAGTTCTGCATTACTGATAATAACTGTACAAAAAATAGAATGGACTAATAAGTATAAATTTAAACGATACAGACATGTCCTGTAAAGAGTGCTTTAAGCATTGGCGGACAATGCGCACCTAGCTGTCTTGCTTACAGTCTGTGGCGGTGAATGGACACCATGCAATTATTAATAACTGCGTAATATGAAAGTTACATGGTTAGCTTTGTCCCCCATAGTTTAATGCTTAACGCACACTTTACAGGACATGTCTGTATCATTTAGGTTTATACTTATTAGTCCATTAATTCTTTTGTAATCTTTTGTACTTTAAACGGGTGCAGTACAGATATTATTAGTAAAAAACAGTTTTGCAAGGGAATGCAAAACTATTTAAACCTGACAACTCCAGCTGTGAAGTAGACTTGCAAAAACCTATTTTTAGTACGATGCCAACAGGAAGCATACATCATATGAAGGTAATATGAAATCCCAGACATTTCTCACAATTTTTTAAATCCTGGCCAAACAATATATTATATTAGGAAATGGTTAGGCCTTTCTCAATGCTTCTCCAACGCAGGACTCTTTGGCAAGAATGCGCTCCAGCTTCCATTGAAGTCTGTGGGCCTTGGGTACAAGCAGGAGAAGGCCCGTTTGGTGTTCGAGCTGAAGGAGTCTAGGGACCACACAATAAAAGGCACGGCAGTAGTTGTCCGGACAGGGCGCAAGTGGAGAACACAAGCAGAGGTAGACCAGGCTGTCAGCAGATTGCAGCATAGGGAGGTTGTGGGGAGAGTCCAGGAAGGCCGGGCGGGAATCGGCTGGGGAGAACCAGTCAGAACCAGATCCTGACTGGTTCTCCCCAGCCGAAAGCCTCGAGAAAGGACAGGAATGGCATGATCGTAGAGGAAGTCACTCGAGTGGAGCAGGAGCGCTACCTCATCAAGGCTGTGTCCCAGGGCAAGCAGGGGGCATGGACCCGGTGGGAGGACACTATCCACAGGGCCATTACCTGGAAGGACATCTGGCAAACCCCACAGGCACGGCTTAGTTTTATGGTCAGGGCAGCATATGACACCCTCCCTTGTCCACAAAACCTCTCAACGTGGTTTGGGAGTGAGGACAAATGCCCCCCGTGTGAAAGAAACAATGCAGGCCTCCAGCACATCTTGTCATCATGCAGAGTGGCACTGGCACAGGGGCGTCTCAGATGGCAGCACAACCAAGTCCTAAGGAAACTAGCAGAACACCTGGAGATGAGCAGAGTAACTGCAAACGCTTCACCAAGCAGCCAAATGGCAAGTGTCTCCTTCGTCCAACCGGGAGAGACTCAGCAGAAGCCACAAGGGGGGCAGACAAGATCACTGCTGACCCGTGGAAAGGCGTGGGAGATGCGCGTCGATCTTGGCTGGCAACTCGTCTTCCCAAGTGAGATTGCGCAATCAACTATGAGACCAGACATTGTGATGTGGTCCACAGCTGTCAAGCGGGTCCTCATTATTGAGTTGACCATTCCTTGGGAAGAGGGCATACCAGCTGCACATGAGCTAAAGTGGCTCAAATACACTGAGCTGGCAGCAGAATGCAAAGAGGCAGGGTGGACAGCATCCATCCACCCGGTGGAGGTTGGGTGCAGGGACTTTGTAGGCAGGTCAGTGATCCAGCTCCTCCATGCGACAGGAACAACAGGGGCAAGGCTGCAGCGAGCGGTCAAGGAGCTAGCGGAGGAGGCAGAAAAAGAAAGCTACTGGTTGTGGTTATGGAGGAAGGACGGTATATGGGGACAGACACCCAATTAGGGTCAGATGCAGGGAGTGGTAGGAAGACGTCCCTAGGAAACCACTTGCCCCCCCACCTGGAGATGTACTGGTTAGGGGGCGAAATATCGGTGAAGGGTGGCACCAGCTGACGACCCTGCATCTGACCCAAAGTGCACTGGAGGAGGTGCGACAGGCAGAAGGCCAAGCAGAAAGATACCAACTTGAACCTGTATACAGTATTAGTCAGCCTAACCATATTAAAGAATGTCATGTAGACAATTTTATGTCTAGTATATATATGTGATTGTGCACACCTACTTAAAAAACTTTAAGTACCGAAATTAATGAAATGATGGTACTGTATCATTTTAAATGTCAAATTTACCAGTAATGATAAAGTACTGGTAACTGGAGCAAGCCTGTTCTTAAAGTCTTATTAACGATGTTATGATTTTAAGTGTTAATAATGTTGGTGTCACGATCAGCCCCGCCCTGTTTGTCTAACTCCCGGTGTTTCCCTCAGGCGGGGCTTGATTGGCCTCACCTGTGCCTCGTTGTGCTTTCCTGACGTGTT
>JAODKM010000051.1:188990-208955 GCA_026780845.1 Petrocephalus sullivani | reverse complement strand
GGGGGGTGTGTTTTTGGGGGGCGGGTTTTGGGGGGGGGGGGGGGTGGGGGGGGGGGCATGTGAGGGGCACACAGCTGACGGTTACAGCAAGGGGCGCTTTGCTGTTTTATTACTAAAACTAAACTGTAAGAAAGGAAGTATGAAGATATTAATATTAAGACGGATGAGTGAGATGGTGAAGCAGTAACATGACTGCCCTACATGCTAAGAATACGCCAGAGATGCTGACTGCTGCATGTCTGTGTTTCTGCCCAGCGACGTGGTGCGCATTGGCGTCTCGTCGGCGTCCCACCAGAGGAAGATCCTGAGCAGCGTGCAGGCGATGCAAGGCCAGGTGCAGCAGATCCAGGGCAGGATGGTGCCTGTCTGAGGCTCAGGAGGCCGGCACGCGCATCACCGCTTTTATAAGGAAAGAAAAAAACGAAAAAAACATGTTTACCTCATCATGCACTTTAAAATGAATTGAAAAGGATCAGAGGAGGGAGGGAGGGAGAGGAAAGCTGGCACTTTGTAAAGGATCCATCCGGCCCTCGGCACGCAGAACTTTCCATCTGCGGCATGGAGCTGACCCTCCAGTAGAGGCCTTCCGAGGACGTGGACCTGAAGCTGGACACGGATTTATTTTTGCTTATGGAGTCTCCTTCCTGCAAAGTGGCGTGTTTTTGTGTTTCTGTCTTTGTGTTGGTTTGCGACCCGCTCTATATGTGCTGCCATGTGACTTGCGTGTCCCACGCATGCCAGTCTGAGACGTCGGGCATAGTGAGCCCCCCGCTTTCAGGCGGGGGGGAGGTGAGGGGAGGCTTTGTTGGTCATTAAGCTCTGTTTATTGGAATGAAGTATTTTTTCCTCAGGACATTTTCAGAAATGCTTTGATCGGAAGGAGGGTGTGCCCCCCTCCTCCCAATCCCCCCCCCCCACCCCCACCCCCATGCCAGCCTTTATATAGACCCACCTTCCAAACGGGACGACTTTTGTTTCTTCCTCTTGCTTCCGTTTAACTGGATGCGCTTCTGGACCAACTGAGTTCCGGCCATTTTTGTCCTGGACACGGACCCACAGCTCCTCCCGGACCCACGACTGTGTCTGTTTCAACCCCGCTCCCAAAAATGGCGGGGACCGGCAGAAGAAGCATGTCAAGAAAACCTGCCTTATTATGGGATGCTCCATGGACGTGGGACGTGGGCTTCAGGTAAGGGGCAGCGGCCGTCCCGTCTCTCATTTCCAGCCCGGAAAGCTTGTCCCGTTTTGGCGACCTCTCGCTGGAGTATTTCAGTCAGACGGAAAGCTGATACTCAGAGCACTGTCCCGGGGACACGCCGACGGGCAGGGGGGGGGGGCACCTCCTCAGCACTCAGTCAGGCAGCTTCCGGTGGGTGTGGGGACTTGGTCCCACCAGACCTGCACACCACCATTTGACCGGTGTCCGCTTTCCTTTGCCCCCTTCATCCCCCCTCCCCCCATGTCCAATCCAGCTGCCACGGCCCGTCGTCATGCTCACCGGGCCACTACTCCCACGTCGTCCAGGATGAAGAGCACCCCCTACCCCCCAGTCCAAACAGCGAGGGGAACTTCAGCCGTGCTAGCAAAATGCGATGGCCTGTGTCGTTCCTCGTCTGTTGACCTCGTTTGTTTTCAGTGGGTCTCCTCGCATGTCACCGCCGCACAGCGTGAGACTGAATGTCCCCCGTTGTGCTGCCTGTTCATCCGCGTCGTGGAGCAGGAGAGCTGGACAATAAGGAACTCTAATATGACAATGGGATGCTGTTTCTCTGTCGCAAATGACACTGGGTGCGTGGGCAGCATGGAGAGACCTGACTGAATTTATTACACGCAAAGAAACGTAAAGGGATTGGACGTTTGACTTGTCAGCTTTGTAATGATCACTTCCCATAGGGGAAGCCCCACCCCTTCAAACACCTTGCACCAATCACAGACAAGGCACCCGCTATATATGAACTGCACTCTGATTGGCCAGAATATAGGCAATGGGGGACTTCCTGGTGAGCAGTCGGACTGAATCATTCATCCCGGAGTGGACCGGACCGTGCGAGCGGGTGCAGCGACATATTGAGTAATCGCTGTGCTGCAGGGCTGGTTTTAAAAGGGAAAAGTGTATACTATGTTTTTCTTTTTCCTTTTTGCATTGTTCATTTCTAATTTGCACCAAATGTCTGTCAGTGAGGCCTGTTTCCAAGGTCGTAAATTGTGTTTATTGAATTTTTTTATAATATGTCTGAAAGTCACATATTTCAAACATCTCTGCTGTCCTCAATAGCAATTTAGTGATTTTTTTTAATCCTTCAAGGATTTGTTTGGAATATGCAAGGCCTGACAGAGGAGAGTAACATAGAATGTACTGTACAATGCATTTTAATTTAGTTTATGACGGGGAAAAAACTAACAAAACGTGATTTATTTTGTCATTTTATGCATCTGGTTTAGTCATAGAATGATTTTTCTTTTATGTTTTGTTTTTCTTTTCTTTTGACAAATTTAGGTACATATAACTTATGTTGTTTATTTATGGTCTTTTATATCTAGTTTGTAAATTGTAAAATAATAGTAAAATGAAGAAATAAAGGGATGCCGTGGCGCATTCTGATGAAAGTGCTTTAATCCTGTGCCGGAGTCTGCTTCTTGCTGCGTTGCTGTGTCTGTGTCTGCCCGTGTCTGCGTACCGTGCCCATGTCTGCGTGCTGTGCCTGTGTGCTGTGCCTGTGTCTACCAATGTCTGCATGCCATGCCCGAGTCTGCCCGCATCTGAGTGTCGTGCCCGTGTCTGCCCGCATCTGAGTGTCGTGCCCGTGTCTGCCCGCATCTGAGTGTCGTGCCCGTGTCTGCCCGCATCTGCGTGCCGTGCCCGTGTTTGCCCGCATCTGCGTGCCATGCCCGAGTCTGCCCGCATCTGAGTGTCGTGCCCGTGTCTGCCCGCATCTGCGTGTCGTGCCCGTGTCTGCCCGCATCTGCGTGCCGTGCCCGTGTCTGCCCGCATCTGCGTGCCGTGCCCGTGTCTGCCCGCATCTGCGTGTCGTGCCCGTGTTTGCCCGCATCTGCGTGCTGCGCCTGTGTCTACCAATGTCTGCGTGCCGTGCCCGTGTCTGCCCACGTCTGCACGCCGTGCACGTGTCTGCGTGCTACGCCCGAGTCTGCGTGCTACGCCCGAGTCTGCGTGCTGTGCCCTTGTCTGCCTCCATCTGCGTGCTGTGCCTGTGTCTACCAATGTCTGCGTGCCGTGCCCGTGTCTGCCCATGTCTGCAGGCCGTGCCTGTGTCTGCCCGCATCTGCGTGCCGTGCCCGTGTCTGCCCACGTCTGCAGGCCGTGCCCGTATCTGCCCGTGTCTGAGTGTCTGCCTGCGTCTGCGTGCCTGTGTCTGGCTACCCTTTGTTCATGTAGGGGTTTAGTTTGGGCTGTAAATATAATTAATGGCATTTGAAGTACAGATCTGTGATTTTGGCTTATGGAACAGAGAACAATCTGAAAGACATTTGTCTCTTTCCTCTCCTCTTTTTTCCTTTCCTCTCCTCTCCCCTCTCTTCCCCTCTCTCCTCTCCTTTCTCCTCCCTTCCCCTCTGTTTCTCTCTCAGTGATCACACACTGTGGTTTGGTTTTGTTTCTCAGGGCTGAGGGATACGCTGACAGTTGCTCTGATCTATTTGGACTTCATTTTAGATTTGGAGGCTCATTTGATTGTGAACGAGGTCCTCATGGTACTACCACCGATGGTGGACCATTAGAAACGGAAAACCCATCATAAACATGCAGGGAGTGCTGATGGTGTGCATACTGTGTTTGTGAGATCCCCCAAGTGCAGGAACTGGCAGGTGGAAGGAGGGAGGAAGGTCCACATGCACAGAGCATCAGGAAGCTACAGGAACCAGACCTCGCTTCTGCACTGCGCTCTCAGTGCATAAAGGACCTCAAACCTTTGATATTTTTGTCAACTGGATAATTCACTGTTACAGTTTAGTTGCTTTGTGGTTTAATAGTGTATTATCAAGGTCACAGACACCCAGCCATAACCTCAAACATAAATAACCAAACAAAATACAAGACGTTCAGCATTTTTATGCTTTTAAGTTTTTGGTTGCAGTCACAGGTCTTAGTGAGGACCAACAACAATGACCTCACAAGTCACATTTTTTTATAATTCATACTCGTGAGGTCCTCTTTGGAAATATAGCTCCCTGTAGCTGTACTTGCACGCGCACACACTCTCACAGCCCTTCTCTGCACGTGGTCTGTAACTAAAGACGGTGCGTGACGGTGCCACTCGGCAAATGGGCCGTGGGCCAGCCCACCACTCTGGGAGGGGTCAGGGGTGAGAGGACCGATCAGAGAGAGAGGCATAAATGACTGCACACGTTCTTTGTCACTCTTTAAATGAAACATTTGGCATCACACTGGCAGCTGAGAGGCAGATTTGGGAGAGAGTGCAGAGAGTGAAAGGGCAGCTCTGGTCCTCAGCGGGAGAGCTCTGCTCATTACAGATAGGCAGGCGATTGCTTTTGCCTGCCCAGTCTGATGACTCTCTGTGGATTCCACTTCACGTTTGTTTGAGGAGAAGGAGGGGAAACGACAATGCTGACGTGCCCCCCCCCACCCCCACCCCACCGCACCTGTCAGAACACCACTGCAGAAGCTAAACCGACATTCAGTGCGATTGACCTTGCTTTGGCTCCTGGTCCTGTTTAAGAAATTTCCAGAAGAGTGCGGCCCCTCAAAGGGGCATTCATCCCGCCGCTCCCAGGACCGTTTGAACGCGGCGACGGAGGAAGCCCACCCTGTTTACAGATTAGCCGAAAAGAGGATTTCCAATTTCCAGCCACAGTGGCGGTTATTGTGGATTGACGTCTCCATTCTCTAGTTTCCTAAGGTAGCTAAACCTTCTTTTATCCTCTGGAAATTAATAATCAGCCACTCTGCAATGGGCCTCGATGCTGGATATTTAAATGTGATCGCTAATTGCAGCGGCAGGTGGCTCAGCGACTCCAGCTACGTGTCATTTTGGAGGGAAACGGTGAGCGGTGATTAAGTGTGCTGAAATTACGCCTCGCGTTATCAGTCGGGATTTGAAAGAACTCGACAGATCTCGGTGGAAGGAAAATGGCTGAAAATGAGGCGGATTTTCAAAATGGTTGGATAAATACAGGCTTTGGGAAGCGTCCTAAGGCTCCGTGTCGTACGGACTTTCTTACGGTTGGAGGAGGGCGGCCGTGCCAAAAGGCCCCTCTAAGGCTGCGTTCAGGGAGACCGCCACTCTCCAATTGGTCCCAGACACTCTGCTGCCACAGGGACGGTAATGGAGGCGCTAGAATCCGACGCATAAAGGAGCAGAGTGTCGGAGCGAGGAGGCGGGACTGGAGACGGAGCAAGAAGGGTCAGCGGGTTCCAGCATCGCCTCAGAAATAGCAGACGTGGGTTTCCATTTGGGACTCAGAGATCATTCTAACTGATTCTAATTAAACACAGGAGCTAAGGGGATGAACAGGAAGCCGGTTACTCCGAACAGAACATGAATAAAACGGGTGCAGGACCCGAGTAGGCTCGGCTCACGAGGGGCACGTATTTCACCACCGGGGCATCTACGTCTGCTGAAGAAACCCCCTGCAAATGCTTGTGCTACTTCATAATGTCGCCTATGCACATTTCAACCCCCCCACCATGACACTTTTAGAAGTAAAATCGTGTCAGGTAGTATATCCAAAAATATGCCTTATAGAATACGAGTCAGGGACAAAGGGACATGACAATGAGGCAGAGTTGATTCACATTCTTGCCAGATACAGCTATAAACAAGATGTGCCTTTTTCCGGAGTTGCCATAGAAACCGGAGTGAAATTCCAGAGGGGAAGTGGAGGGTATTTGTGTGGGAACTGAGGGAGAGGAAGGACGCGTGGAATCCAATGAGAGGAGATGTGGGAAGGTAGCGAGAGCAGGTCTCCTCAGGCCGGGCCGGAGGAGTCCTGAGCAGGCCGAGGACCTGCAGGTCACTCCGACCCAACACGCTCCTCATTCCCCTCATTCTTCTCCTCTATCGGCAATGCCGCACACCGTGCCGCTCTTCCTCAGGAGCTCAATTGCTGCTGATTCTTTCCCAGCTGCTGGTTTCACATGTTACAGTGATTATGGAATGTGGGCCAAGGTTCATGGGTGCCCGGAGTGTTTGGCCGTAATGAACCTGCGGGGGGCGTTATTATTTCTGCACATACCTCTGGCGTGATCTGTACAAAAGACCGTGAGAGCTCCAGGAATCCACTCATCATATCTTAACCGCAATCTTCTCAAAGCTGCTCCAGTATGCTGAAAGGCTCCGCACTATGATGATCTTAACATCCAGCGGCGTGAGAGATTTCCTAAATCGTTTCTGCGCTGAGGTAGGCCTGAGACGGCGGGTAAGGACCGCTCCTCGCTGTGGGCTGAGCTTCCTGGAATGGCCTGGGTTTAATGTGCCAGATTTAATCTAACAGGCTATATTTCACCGAGAGCCCTACACAGTCTCCACCCTGTTTTACTACAGAAGTGATAAGTGTACACAGATTTTAAAGGGATAATCATATATCCCTGGTGACAGGAAATTCTATTAAAAGAGCACCTTTAAAAATGTGTTTTTGAACACGCATAGGTTCCTGCATAGCTTGACTTTGACTCCAGGTCCTCAGTGAAGTTACACTTCGCTTTGGGTTTTTAGCGGGCTGGCAGATAGGCAGGATGGGTCACACGGTCAGAGCGGAACATTTTACAACAGAGAATGAACAATCTGAGGATCACTAAGATTACACACGCTGCTGTATTATGAAGTATTCACAACTCAGCCACATCTCATCTCATTAGTGCTGAAACTACAGACTGTTAACGGGGATGCGGCAGACAGAGCTGAGTGGATGAGCTTTGATGAAGAACCTCTCCAGGAGGAGCCTGTAAGGCCGACTGACTCTCGGGGCTCAGAAGAATGGGCTTACAGATCCCGGGTCCTTCGACAGAGGAGCATGCTGTGATTTTAAGCATCTTTTCTGCCTCCTCAGTATTGAGAACACCACACGTGGTACTAACACAGCTCGGGATCCAGCAGCCCGCTTTGTAGGCTGGACCAGGCATGTGCTGGCTAACACCTCCGGGATGCTGCCGGTATGTGAGATGGCTTCTGGCCCCCCTCCAGGCCCATTCCCAAACATATCAGCTACTCTCTGTGAATACTGATGCCCCTCATGCCCCAGAGGAAGCCCCCGCCATTACACTCAGGGTCACCTGGAGGTCGCCATTGACAGCGATATGAGGATGGGGAGAGGAAAGGAAAACATGAAAGCTTGTCAGCTGGGGGAGCTGCTCTTTGGTCCTGAGGAGAGGATGGAGAAACTAGGCAGGGTGGGCTGGGGGATACGGGACCCTATAGGGGTTGTGGGTTCTGCCTCTTGCTCGGATGGTGATCCACAGCACCGTGGCCGACAGGGAATCCCCAGCAGTTCCTCGTGGCGTCACCAGCTTGATCCTGACCTAACGATACAAGGCTCCTGACACAGACATCTGGAACATACCGTAAAACATCCGCCAAAGTATGTCCCCATCTATGAGTGACACGTCGATTCGGAATCCTTGATTACGCCCAACGCAATGCGGTGCGCACGATAGTGCCACCTGCAGGACAGGGCTCAGTGTCAAGGAGCGAAGGAGTTCCAGGGAACTCCGGATGATGGGCGAGAAATTAAAAACGACGGATGGGAAAGTGCAGGGGTGGTTTAAAGGTGAACGTAATTGGACCCGAGATCGAGCCGCAGGAAGGAGTGACGTCAGCGTTATTGTGTTCCGGCTGCCTGCTGGTGAGTAGCCGGTTTGCCATCACTGGGCGCACAGGACCCCGGCTGAGGATGCAGAGGAGAGAGCCTGACATTTACATGAAAACAGGAACCACACCTAGATATAACATTTAACGGGTGTCCCTTTGTTGGACATGAGGCAATCACATCGGACAAGGGTCTGAAATGCGTCAGCCGCGGGTGCCGTGACCGTCTCCAGTATCGTGGGTCACGTGATGGCAGCCGTGAGTAAGACAGATAAACAAAGTCGTTAGATTGAGGATAAACCTGCAGAACGCCAGTCCAGCGACTCTTACTGCCGGGACTGAAGCCGCACCCAGGTAATTGGCCATTAAACTGGGTCACTGGACCCGTCTGGGTTTGTGCATCTGCTTGCGTATGGAAAAGCAGTGAGGAGACCCCATAAAGAGGGAAAGAGGCCCGGGGTCACAGGTTTGTGCACGCATTAAACTATTATTATTACTCAAGACCAGGCTCTGGTCAGTCACATGAAAGGACTGCTCAGGGGAGGGTTAATTAACGAAATGAGACATTTATAGGTAGATAGAATTTAAAAAGGTAAGTTGGAAGTCCTTAAAAGGGCACTTATATGGGGGAGGCAGGCACCTCTTAACAGGCAGCACTATGGGCAGCTTAAGAGGGGTCCTTCAAAAGGATATGACTGTGGCCCTTTAGGTGAGGATGGCTGCAAGGTTTGGAGGAGGTTTATACCTCCCCAAAATGTATCATGACCTCTACTACAGCACACCTCGTTAATCTCATCTCTCGCGCCCATCCTCCTGAACACAATATGATTCAGAGGCCTGCTTTTCCGGGTTCTGGGACAGCTTACGCCCCGAAACCCACCCCAGCGTCACACGCACGCACTGTCGGCGGCTGTCAGGACAGTAATGAGAAGAGTATCGTAATTAATTGGAAGCTGTCAGATTGCAGATAAAGGGAGATTAATTCTGTGTTGGACTGCTGTTCCATTGATAAATGAGGTCGTAACCCGAGGCCAGACAGCACACACTAGCGTGTGTCAAGAGACAGGCAGAGGACGAATCCCATCATCCGTTTCACAGGGGCTATCTCCAGGTAACTGTCAATCCAATCGAATACTTCTTTTTTATATACACACTGTTACTGGACTACGGTGTCCATACATTGTATTTATATGATAGTAATTACTCAACAAATATGATTATCCTAATTTTTATCATTTTTACCTTTGGGTGTTGCATGAAAAATGATCCTCCCTAAGGATTACAGTCCTCCTTCATCGAAAGAGCCTTTTTTAACACTAAAGAAACAATTCTTAAGTCCTAATGGTGAAGCCAGCATTTGTAGGTGTTTCATCTGAACTGTCTACACCTGACAGGCACCTGGCAGAAACCTCGCAGACACGTGAGTTACCTGGAAGATGCCTTGCAGATGCCTGTCAGTTACCTGGAAGATGCCTTGCAGATACCTGTCAGTTACCTGATAAACACCTAGGAGACCATTCAGTGTAACAGGGCTGACCCAGAATTCAGATTTATGTTTATTGTCTGACACCAGACAATGCAGACAAAAGGAAGCCTAGAGAAGAATGAGAGGGAGGGTGGAGGAAGGAATAGAGGGAGGAGGACCAAGGGGAGGAGGTGATGAAGGAGGGAAGAGAGTGGAGGACAGAGGAAGGGACGGATGGAGGAGGGAAGAGAGTGGAGGACAGAGGAAGGGACGGATGGAGGAGGGAAGAGAGTGGAGGACAGAGGAAGGGACTGGTGGAGGAAGTGAGAGATGAAGGGGGGATGGAGGAATGGGAGAGAGAGAGACTGGAGAATGGGAAAGAGGTAGGTAGGGCCCTCTGAGATCAGCTGACAATTGTGTCCATTAAGCGAGCAGCCAGCAGTCTTAGAGAAACTCAGGATTCAGGAAAAAACAGAGTGGTAAATCCATCCCTGTGGGTGGGGGGAGTAACTCTGTCCCATGAGGTACCAAACACCGCACCAGTAAACAAGGCTGATACCCATAATCCTCCCCTCTGCGCCCTGTGAGCGTAAACAAGCAGGAGGTGCGCCACAGAGGGGCATATGAGAATCCCTGGCGGTCTGAACCCGGCACGGGGAGATTTACGTTGTGGGCAGGCAGATAATGAGGGTAATGAGAATGGCTGGTGAATGGGGGGGGGGGTAAAGTCAGGCTTCTTACATATGAAAGAGTCAAATAGCACAGCTGCTGCCTATCATGCATGCGTGCATCCATCCATACATCCATCCATCCTTTAGTGCCAGTACACGTCAGCGAAGATGCACTCACACACTCACACACACTGTGAGTAAATAAGAGACACCATCCTAGCTGAGCAATGGGAGCCAAGATCCGATGTTCAGTGTCATCTAGCAGCGCCATAGATAACTTGCATCACAGAGAAATATAGCTGCCAGTACAGAGCGGAGATAACTAGCAGCACAGAGATGGATAACTAGCAGCACAGAGACATATAGTTGCCAATAAAGAGCACAGAGATAAGTAGCAGCACAGAGATGGGTAACTGGCAGCACAGAGACATAGTTGCCAGTACGGAGCACAGAGATAACTAGCAGCACAATTCACAGAGATGCATAGCTAGCAACACAGCTGGGCTCAGAGGGTATGGTGAAAAAGGACAATGGGGATTAGAGGCCTCAGCTCAGATGTATTTATATGGTTTACCTTCTGCTGCTTAGCTAATGACTTTTTCATCAGCATTTCTTAGCTATTTATACAGCCGGCTGCTTTACTGGACCATGCAATACTGCAGATAATGAGAATCACTGTTGAATGGGGGTCATTTTGTTGGCGGGGGAGGGGTGCAGTATTGCAGTGCCCCTTGGGGGGGGGCATACAGATGGCCTCTGGGGGGCGACTTTCTCGTCACAGTTGGAGCCGCAAACAGAAAACCCGGCTTTAAATCGCAGCCACAAGCAACTCGGTGTCACAGTGATGAAAAACAACATGTAGAGTCAACAAAACCCAACACACAGATGCTGCCTCTTCCAGACCATTCTCCTGCTCCTCGGTCTGCCCCCTCCCCACAGACAAAGGCTAAAATAAAGGCTCCCAGTGGGCCGAGCTGTCCGTGCCCACGGAGGAGAGGCAGCAGTGATTAATGTGTCTGCAGGGAGAGGAAGGGAGCCGCTTCTACTGCTGCCGAAGACCCAGAAATTCAGAGCATTTAAAAATAGACGAGGTCCGGTGCATATTGTTGAGAGGCACGCAGCCACCACGCGGCTTTCAAACCTCCGTGCGATCAATACGAGTCCCTGACTCGCCCTATCCGGAGTGACTTTGCTTACAGGCCGACACGGTGCGGACACAGAGGTAGTGGCGGTGCCCTTCCTGGTGTGACTTCTGCCGGAGACTGGTGGGTGCCTTGGGCAGGGCTGTGAGATGGACTGCGAGTGCCTTACTTGGCACCAGGATTATCGCGATCTGCCGGAGACGAAAGGCGGAGCTCACAAAAAAAAAACAATAAGGATGCTGGGGATGCGCTGGGGCTTGGCTGCCAGCACATGTGTCACTGATAAGGGCTCTGGGGAGGCACAAAGACACCCCCGCCATTCGGCGAGGACCCGCAGACAGGCGCAGGGGGCGGGGCTTAGCGCTCTCTGCCAGGACGCCGCACCGGCAGGCGGCCCTTTCTTCTCTTTAAGCACGGCGTCTCTGCGGGATGAAGGAGGCAGACGGCAGCGTGACGCGGATCCGAGCCGCACGGGATGCCCTGGTGGGGCAGAGCGGCAGTTTGCCAGAGGAATCATTAGCATGAGCAAAGCAAACAGGCTTTGATTTATACGCGTGTTTCAGACACAAGGACCTCTCATGCTGTATTTATTAATCTCATAAAAACTACATAAATATATACACAGCGTTGTCCATGCTTAGCGTTTATAGTCTCTACCAGGGTGGGGTGGAGGGGCTGTGCATTTCCAAGGGGGTCTTCCCATCCGCGCGCTCTGACAGGAAGTGGGACAGCCCATTTCATCCTATAAAATACTGCCTCCATCCTTTTGTTTTCACTCCTTTTTCACAGAGATAGCAGTGAGAACTGAGCTACAAAAAAACTAAAGATGCACAGACATGGCTGTGTTAAAAATGAAGTAGCAGCCACAGGTCTGTGCACGTGTGTCTGCACAGGTGTGTCTGCACAGGTGTGTCTGTGCCGATGAGTCTATGCTCTGTACACGTGTGTCTGCACAGGTGTGTCTGTGCCGATGAGTCTGTGCTCTGTACATGTGTGTCTGCACAGGTGTGTCAGTGCCGATGAGTCTGTGCTCTGTACACGTGTGTCTGCACAGGTGTGTCTGCACAGGCGTGCTTGTGCCGATAATTCTGCGCTCTGTGCAGGTGCTTCTGCACATGTGTGTCGGCACAGGTGTGCCTGCACCAATCAGTTTGAGCTCTGTGCAGGTGTCACTGCACAGGTGTGTCTGCACAGGTGTGCCTGTACCAATGAGTCTGCGCCATGTGCAGGTGTTTCTGCACAGGTGTGTTTGCACAGGTGTGCCTGTACCGATGAGTCTGCGCTCTGTGCAGGTGTTTCTGCACAGGTGTGTTTGCACAGGTGTGCCTGTACCGATGAGTCTGCGCTCTGTGCAGGTGTGTCTGCACAGGTGTGCCTGTGCCGATGAGTCTGTGCTCTGTGCAGGTGTTTCTGCACAGGTGTGTTTGCACAAGTGTGCCTGTACCGATGAGTCTGCGCTCTGTGCAGGTGTTTCTGTGCAGGTGAGGTGCACTTCTCTCTCAATGCTGATTGGCTGCCAGTAATTTTTTCCCTCTGGCCTTGCTACTGGCTTCGGTCACACACACCAGCTAATCATGTCCAGCCTGTGATGCCGCCCTTGACATCCTCACAATGACCCGGCGCTCCTGAGCAGCACCCGTCCCACCCGACCATCATGCTAACGTGCAAACCCCTCTGTGGGACAAAGAACCGCAAGAACGGAGCGCTAACGTGCTAACTGCTCCACGAGACCGAGAAAAGCAAGCACCGGGTGCTAACTCCTCCATGGTAGAGAATAGACAGTACAGAGTGCTAATATGCTAACCCCTCCACAAGACAGAGAAGAGCGATCATTAACCTGGCAATCCCCCTGTGAGACAGAGAAAAACAAGCCCCGCCCGCTAACGTGCTAACGTGCTAATGGCGATTCAGCTTCCTGTGTATCCTGAGTGGCAGAGATCTGCATCTTCAGCGATGCACTATTAGAGCAGGCAGATTGGGAACATGTAAGTTTTGGCAAGCCAGAGAACAAGACAATGAAGGGAGACTGCCAGATAAAACAGGCACAAAAGCCTTAATTTCAGGGATTTCTGTTTATTGAAGCCATGCAAATGTAAAACTTTGAAAATGTAATTTAGTGGTTTTATTTTATTCGTTGCCAATTACTCATTTTAGACCTGTCAAAATGCAGCATTTATCTAATATTTGTATTGATTCCCATTGGCCAGTGTTTCCCTACCCGGGCCTCGGCAATGCACACATGGTCCACATTTTTGCTCCCTACCAGTTTCCGGTAGGAGCAAAAACATGGACACTCAGTAGGTCCCCAAGGACCGGATTAGGACACAATGCCATAGGCTGTCCTGTGGTGGACTGGCATCCTTTCCAGGGTTTGTAACTCGAGCTTCCTGCAACAGTTTCCAGGGTCTCCGTGATCCTGGGCTGGATAAGAGGTTATAGAAGATGGATGGATGAGTGTATATATGTCTAAAAAACTATAATCCGAAATCATGTGACATATAGTCCTGTTAAAATGGATTGACTGGGTATAATGACCACAAATAAGCCGCATATCAAAACCATTATGGTCAATATGCCACTTGAAACTTGACCCAGGATATTGGCCAACACACATTGATCAGGTGGAGGACCATGAGATGGTCCTGCCGGTTCCGAGAAGTGGGGCCTTTTTTAAACTAGAAAATGAGTCAGGGATTAAACAGAATTAAGGGCAGACATGAGCAAAGCACGTAACGACACGCCAACGTCAGACAGGGCTGCAGGAAGATGGAGTGGAAACAGCCCCTTAATTAATGAGTCTATTTGTCAATGAGGCGGTTTGGCCGGGTGTAAGTCTGAATCTAAGCGATCGGGTTTAGGGGGCCAGAACTATGCTGAGATAAACATCAGCTCCTGCTGCGGAAAAACAGGCAAGACGTACAGAGCCTCTATGATAATAAAACACTGTGGGCTTATCTGACCTTGAGCGGTGGACGTGGACAGAAGGAGGAGAAACAGGGAGGGGGGGGGGGAGTTATTCATAACGACAGGGACTTAATGAAAGCGCCGCCGTGCTCGTACATCTCCCCATTCAGCTCCGTCACAGTTGCTGGCCTTGACTCTGCCCGGCCAAGGCCATCAATCCAGCACCAGCGTGGCGGTCGTCCATCACATGCCTGCGGCAGAGGTCAGGAGCGGAATGCCGGCGCGGGGGGGCATGGGGTACCCCGAGAGGAGCCTTGTGTACATGCGGGGAGCCGTACAGCGAAAATAAACACGCGAGCAAGCAATAAACAAACAATCGACATGACGAGGTGCATGACAGGCATGGCTCTCAGGGACTCTTTGAAATGCACAGAGGACATGCCGGGTAAAATGAGAGTAGCAAGGCTTCTAAGAAGGAGACTGCAGATCAATAAGGTACAATGCGATCTGCACACCTGCTGACTGTGAGACTTTCATCCACCTATCCATCCATCCATGCTTGAGGTGACTCTGGCTCCTTCCAGAACATGCCTTGCAGGCCACGCAAGCCAAATCGCTCACCGTCTTTTGAAATGCAGCTGTCATTCTTCAGAGCTCTGTTGATGTGGGGAGGGGGGGAGGTCTGGTGTATCCGCCCCATTCCGAGAGCCTGGGTCTTGCATTCCATGTCTAGGGGCCTTGGTGGAAGCCCAAATCCAAACATATTTGTAATGTCAATATTTTCCCAAGTGTGGCTGATTACGCAGAGGCGCACAAACGGAGTCTGGGGGGGTTTTGTTCGCCTTCATGGCTTCCTCTGTTTTCAGGCATCTATCAAACTGCTGTGTTAGAGCAAAGCCATCAGGCCTGAAACCACTGTACATTAAGGTAGGTCTCCAGGGGGGCTTTCATGTCCTGTTCTTGGGAGATTCCTGTACGTCCCCGTAGTGGAGAGTGTGTGTGTCGGGGAGGGGGGGGGGGCGTGTCCTGCCTTCAGAAAAATGCAGAAATTCATTGCAGCACACCCCAGCATACCTCATTAGGTGTGGGATCCCTTCACCTCACCCCCCCCCCCCCCACCACTGAACTTCCACTCTATTGAGACAGAGTTCAACGCAAGGCCAACATGGGGGGGGGGGTTGTGGGGGAGGTGAGTCAGGATGCAAGGGGTATTCCAGCGGTCCAGAACCTTACCCCGCATCTGCATCCAAACTGTGTGGGTCGAGGGGCTGGTCAGACTCCGCGTACACCAGGAGCACAGAATGCCGAGCTCGAACCCGCCGTCATTGGCCTGTCAAGGCCTCAGTCGCACCTCCCCAGCCCCGAAACCACAAACTCCAAACAGATTGAGGATCTGCTTTGATTCCCCGGCAGACGGAGTGAGTGAGTAAGTGAGCGAGCGAGTGTGTAAGTGAGCGAGCGAGCGAGTGAGTGAGTAAGTGAGAACTCGTCTGAAAGAGCACATGAAGAAAGAGAGACGGTCACCAGAAAGAGGCAGAGGGAGGTGCCATCGACTCCCCACTACCGCGTCCCCCCATGCCTGGTTTGCGGGCATGTCGGCCCTTTGTAAAAGCGGGGGTGGCCATTTTCAAACCTCAAACTCAAGCTGCTTGGATTTGACACACACTACGCCTATTGTCTGAAACATTCACTTGTATTTTTACTTTATGTGTGCCAAGCTTGATGGGGACTACCACCCCCACTGTGCAAATTTTGATGCTGGACTCCCCCCCGCCACACTAAATAATAATTTTACCATTTTGCCAACCCAACAATTCAAAGTTGGAGCCAGGTCTATGAAGCAGTGAAGACTCAAACTCAGCAAAAGATGGAACCCACCCACTGGATTTCAGTGAAGCTGCACTTACAATCTGTTAACACTATATAAAAACTGTATATTGCGGGTTTAAAAGTTCAGCCCTCTCCCTGAGGGCCAGAATGCACCTCAGCGTATACCCCACTGCTGGTGGTAACTCAGTGCTTAGCAAAAATAAGTGCTGAATCAATGCAATGCCTTGTGTGAGTGCTGAGACCCGGGCAGAATCTCCCGTGAAGGTAAACACATTTCTGGGAGACTTCCGACTGTCAGCTCGAGCGAGTAGACCACCTTCCCAAAACCAGATACTTTCAAGGATAGCTGTCAGCTCCTTGTGCAAAATTCCCACCATTTTTTTCTGGCTTCATTCCTTGTCCGAGCCAAAATGTCAGTCTCTCGCATGACTTCCTGACAGGAGGGCACACAGAACCTCTTCAAAACGGACCAAGTCCTACCTCCCTGACGGACGACAGGCAGGCATTCCAGGCTCGGGAAACATTCCAGATAGAGGGAGAATTTCTGCAGCCCTGAAAACCAAAACCTTTTTCATTTATATGAGAGCTGCATTTCAGTCAGACTGAGTGCGAACAGACACTGTGACGCCCCAAAGCAAACACTGAGAGAACAGGCCCCTGTCCTGGCAGAGAGGCACCGACACGCGGGCCACCGCTCTGGCTGGGTTCTAACAGGCCTGCCACGTCGAGTCAGATGTAAGGCACAGAAAGCAGGCACATGGCATGCTTCCCGTCCGGGGGCTGGGGCTTTTGGGCAGATCAGAGGCACACAGAGGTTAGAGGCAGAGTCAGAGGGAGCAATAACAAAACTGATGTGTGAGAAGAACAGGAGCTGGAGGTCACAGAAGAACACCTCCCCCCCCGACTGAGGCAAAATGTTTGGACTTTGGATTTGGATTTTCACTTTCTGGACCTTAAATTTGCACCTCTGATATCAACACGCTAATAAAAAAATTTTGGTGACATTTTCTATGTAACATATTTTTGAATATAAAATAAATAAGAATTATTGCTGCTTTCTTTTTTCTTCTAAACTTGGCTTGTGCCGGAAAATCCCCCCGTCCTGGACAATAATTCCCAACTTCAAACAATTAAAAAACGTGTTAAAAGCCTTCAGAATCGAAACCTAACAATACTTACTGATAATATAGGTGTAAAATTTTACTAATATAATCATCTTGGTTTCAAAATATATATTTTTCTGAAAATGTTGTGTCGCACATTTTTGTCACCAAATATAATTTAATCTTGTATCCGAAGGACCCCTGCCCCGCTTCTGGGTTTCAAAAAAAGAGGGAGTTCTGCACAAACACTGGTAAGAGCTCTCTTTTTTGATAAAGTCATGAGATAATATTGAATTAGGTATGTCTCAACCATAACAGGTCAACCCTTTAGCCCGTCTAAATCAAAACTAAATAGAAATGATGGGTTAAAAATTCATATTTTTATCAGGATTAAGAGAACTCTTAGCAACTTTAAAAAATAAAATGGCTACTCATTACTCTACGCTTTGAAAGCAGTGATGTCCATATGACGTCCGTAAGATGTTAATATGACGTCCGTAAGATGTCAATATGACGTCCGTAAGATGTCCATATGACGTCCGTAAAATATCCACTACCCATAAGGTATTTTCCAAGCATGAGTGAAGGGTAAAAATAAAAATCCCCCCAAAATAAGATTTTGTTTGGTAGATGCCCTTAGCCAGAGCATAAGTACTTACATAAGTACTTAAAGACTCCATTGGTGAATACATTCTGATACTTGTTCAATAAATCCCAGGCTACGAATACTATCTGACTACTACTCTGTTGGCGAAATACAGGATATATTTCTTTAAAGAGTATAATACCGGAGGTGCTAATCGAAGTACTTCTGAAAGCTCTTTAGTCGTCGTTTCCAGACACCCAGTGACTCAGCTGTTCGGACATCTAGGGGGAGTTCATTCCACCACATAGTTGCCAAAATAGAGAAAAGCCTAGATGCCTGTCTTCCTTGGGCCTTGAGAGATGGTGGGACCAGTCGAGCATTGCTGGAGGATCGGAGAGAGCGTGGTGCAGTGTGGGGCGTGATGAGATCTTTTAGATAGGATGATGCTGGACCATTTTCGGCTTTGTAGGCGAGCATCAGTGTTTTGAATCCGATGCGGGCAGCTGCAGGAAGCCAGTGGAGGGAACGAGCTGTGTGGGAGAAGTTGGGAAGGCTGAGAAGGAGCCGAGCAGCTGAAGTATGGATCAGTCACAGAGGACGAATGGCACGCAGCGGCCGACCTGCCGGTATATTTACCATCACCCGCACTGTAACTTCCAGGAGGTAAGTGGGCGGGGCCGGCTGCCAGTCAGCCTTGGCTGTACGGGAAGTGCTGTGATATCAGCAGACTGAGCCCGGGCCGGTATTCCCAAGCAGGATTTCTCGCTTAGCCGGATAAATTGTCAGATTTCAGACATCATCACCTTAAATCTGACAAGGTATCTGGTCAAGCAGGAAATCCGGCTTCGTGATATAGGCCCCCGGTCTCGGTGGCAAGGCTACCTTCCTGATCTCGCTGGCAGGTGCTAAGTGGTCACTGTCTGATATTGACACAGTTTTAACCCGCCTAGGGGCTAATGCAAAGACGAGTTACCCCACTTGGCGTTGCTACTGCACGGCGCTAATCAGCAGCTGTGTGAGTCGTGCCAGCTGCTGCAGTTAATGCTGCCGTTTTCCAGTTTTCTCTCATGCTGATTTTAAATGGTCACGAGGTGGGATAACAACGCAAGAGAGCCACATCAGAAATTTCCTCTATAATAATAATAATGGACTTATTATTGCCTCTTGATCTTTTTTCCAGACTGTTAGGCCTGAACCCAAGGCTCATCAGACTATTTAAGACTGAACTATTGGGTGTTAGCAGAGCCTTATTTGTTGAATTAATATTTAAATTGGTAATTACAGCACTATGGATTGACTGTCATATGGCTGAATGTACAGGACACAGAGGTCTGAAGTGAATGAAAATTAAAAAATAATAAAAAACAACTGAAATAACAGTGAACGTGGAGTGCTGGTGATGAATAAATCTGAGCTTGAACACATTTTATGGTTAGTGTAATAATTTTGCATAAATTGTATCCTCATGCGCAATATAGTAATCTGTCAGAATGCAATGCTGCTGCTTGCAGTGAGTAGTGCAGGCAAGAGTTAAGGATACATGTCTGGAGAGATTTGAAAAAAACGATACTAATCAAGATTGTTGTCCCAGGCCAAGGACATTCATGGGGCATGCAGGTGATGCAGTGGTTAGGGACGCAACCGCGTAATCAAAATTTGCCGGTTCGAGTCTCTGACCCGCAAGTGAACAAGGTACTGTCCCCAAGCCCTGCCCCCCCGGTGCTCACGTAGCTGGCCCCTGCTGTGTCATGATGCCACATGAGTTAAATGCGGAGGACACATTTCATTGTTGCGTGCTGTGGTGCATCAACAATGACGGTAAATCACTTTCACTATCTGATCCATACTGGGGTCATTTGATGGAATATTATTATCATACTTCTGTGGCCTTTATTTGAAACAATTGTGCAGGAAAAAAACATTACAAGCTGTGGTGGTTGATGTTTAGTTACTGTACTGAAGTTTTATTTGTGTTATGTACTCTGCTGTAGGACACTTGAGTGGATGACGCTCCGAGTGACCTGGAACAGCTTACTATGTCTGAGCTAATTTGGAGGGAGAAGGACCTAAAGAGCCTCCAGAAGACATTGGCATTGCCGCTGAGGCTCTGGAGATGCTGCATGACCTGATATTGGTCACCTCAGCTTCTGCCTAGCTTATACAAAGCCTCAGTTCAATTTTCAGGTCAATTCAATTTCATTCGTATTTTTTCACAACATTACATTGTCTAAAAGTGCTTTGCATTATCTCTGCCCAAAGCCGCCAGTGAGTAAGACAGAGGTGACAGTGGCGAGGAAAACCTCCTTAGGAGGAAGACACCTCGGGAGGAACCAGAGCCAAAGGGGTGTGGTACAACAGCAGGGAAGGAAGGAGAGGCATCATCACAGGACGTCACAGGGAGCAGTGGCATGGCAGGGGCAAAGGGCAGGGAGGTAGGAAGGACGTCACAGGGAGCAGTGGCATGGCAGGGGCAAAGGGCAGGGAGG
>JAODKM010000051.1:117994-130924 GCA_026780845.1 Petrocephalus sullivani | reverse complement strand
CAGCCCCCGGCCTCACACAAAACGAGGGGCCCCTCCCCCCCGCCCCCCTCCCCAGGGAAGTGGCCTCTCACCCTTTGACCTTTCCGGCTTGCTCCTCTCATGGGGGGCAGTGCACACCACCTGGCCCGCCAAACCTTCCAGCACCATCCTCCATGCTGAATTGCGCCTCTGTGTGGCCTCCGGATGAATTTTCCGTTGTGATCATTCCTAGCCTGCAGGTCTGAACGACACACTCATCTAGTGACGCTGCTTCTCTAAATAAAGCTCAGTCTGTTGTCGCCAGATGACAGGCCGGCCTCAGTTTTGGTAGAACCCTGGACAAAGCACGGTCTCCAGGTAGTCATCAGCATCAAAAGCATGTGGCTGCATCTCTCCCCAGCTTTTTAGGACAGTGATCTTTGTGCCAGCATTCCCACCTCGGGGGGGGGGGGGTGTACAGCCCAGGCCAGGACCAAGTGACACTCCCAGCCTGGTGATTGGAAGGTCTAAAGGAACACAGCAGCCTGTCAGCACCAGGCCAATCGATACCAGGCATCTCTGCTACCAGGTCAAGAGGTCAGCCTGACTGGAGACATCTCTCACGGCACGTAAACACGCCGTCGCGGGCTTTCATTGGCGACGCGAGCATTGCCCTGTAAAAGCACAGCGCGGCCGGCGGAGCATTTCCTGCCAAGTAGACTATAAAGGAGCCATTGAACTCGAGAGCATCCCGGAACACTCAATGCGCTTTGAAAATGCATCTGAAATTTTTTGGATTGAGTGCCATTACTCTGCAGATCTGATCTCACTGTAAAAAGCAACCCCCCCCCCCCCCACACACACACACACATTTTGGTTCGTCCGGGGCTCATGCGTATCCAAATTGCAGCAGAAACAGGACATCAGGGGTGCCACAGGAGATTTTGGGCCCCATGAAAGCATATCGTATGGGGCCCCCAACCCAGACCAATCAAATTATGCCCCAAATTGTTTAGTGCCCCTATCATTCTTTCAGGGGCCCTTGGAATGATCCTAACTTTCCACCCCTGAATGACACAACATGAGCAGAACCTCTGGTTCCGGAAAGTGGCGCCAGGCTTATATGATCCGACTGACCCCTCTCTTTAGCAGTTCTGCTAATGAGCCCTTTTCTGTGGTGCCGGGGGGGGCGTGGCCTGACCACAGAGGCGGGGCCCAGCTTCCCCCTCGTCACACTTGTCCGGAATGAATAGCTTGTCCCAGTCATATTTCCCCGCAAATATAATTCCTTCTTATCTGACTAAAGGAAACAAAGTGTTTAACTCCTGGAGGGGTGCCAGGTTTTTAAATCGGGCCATAAAAGTCGCCTAAGATGCGGTTTAATGTTTGCTTAAAACGCTGACTTGTTATTTCAGCACAGAGCCCTGGAATGCTGCTGGATCCAGATCCAAGCGTTTACCAGCAGGCCCGTTAGCCACAATGGCTCCCCCAGACCACATAATGTCATATATCTTTATTACCTGCTAATAACCAAATAACATTTAAGGAACACACTTGCGCCTTAAATTGAGACGGGCGTATTTTCTCCTTAAGGGCTCAGAGGAGCAGACTGGAGTTTGGCGGGCCATCGCCTGGCAGGGCACCCCACTTACTGGTGAGTGTGCACGAGGAGGGCTGGGCCTCGTGGGACCGGAGTCCCGACACGGAGGCGTCAACTCACACCGGAGCACTGACGACGGGGGGGTATGTGGGGGCCCTGCAGGTACCAGCCGTGCCGGGTCTTTCATCCTCAGGAGTGTTTTTACTGGGGAAAAGGGAAAAGACAGAAAGTGGAGCAGTGAAGTTGGGAAGCTGGTGCTGGCTGTGTGCTCGCGGCCTCTCAGGATTCACCCCGCTAGCAGAGCACAAACGCAGAGCACGTTACCGTCTCCGGAGAGAGTATATCATGCTTTTAATTAGTGCCTCACATAATAAAAGAAAAGGACACGTCTTAGCCAGGAGGCGTCGTTATGTAGGCCCGAATCAGAGCGAGCCAATCAAGCGAAACTATCTGTCAGAGCTTCCATTTGCGGAAACCAATCACAGGCCCCATCTGTCAGCGGTGCTGTGCACTTGGGCCAATGGCCAGCCTCGTCGGTGCGGGGTGCTGAAAGCACAGCGGGGCGCGAGTCGCTCTCTGCGGCCCTCGCTCGGAATCAGAGCGGGGGGGAATTGGCACTGACAGGTTTATTCATCGAATGGTTAACTGGCCTTTGAAGGGAATGAGGAAGACTGTGGCCATAGTCACCTCCCCCCCAAGCACCACCCGAATCATCTCAGGAATTCCCAGTGGCCACTTGGAGGTGGGAGACATGGCGAGGTGGGGGGGGCTGCGGTCTTTTCCCTTTTACCTTCCCCCAGCGACACATAGCGGCACTGCAGGCCAAACTAATGAACAGTAGTGTGGTATTTAACTGCAATTTATTTATATGTTTTGCAACCAGTCAGTGTTAATCGCAGACTTTAATCTTATCCATCTGCACAACGTGGCTTTGGACTCTGGAAGTGGTCCAGACTTACCCGCAGTTATCCTACAGAATTTGTAAGGTTGCCTCAGACGCAGGTGAAGTTTTACCTACAGCATCACGGGTACATTTGAGTAACATTATGCAAATTGTGATTACAGCTCCGAGAAAATATAATCAGGCCGCTGCGCGTCTCGCTTATGGAGTGTAATGCATTCATAAGTGGACAGAGGGATTTTCTACATGTACATCCAGAGAATCCTGTGACAGAAAATATACAATACACTGCCGAAATCTCACAGGAATCTCACTGAGAATTGTAGGGCGTCTGCTGCTAGCAGAGCTGCTAGTTAATTCCCCAAAACGAGTCCTTCTGTTGCACTCTACAACATGACGAATTGCTCCTGTATAATTTCTGGCCATATAAACAGATGAATAATTATTTTCAAAAAAGAGAAATGCAAAATAAGCAAAAAATCTAAACATAGACATTCGGGTACTTTTGGGGAACAGAGGGGTTTCTTGTTCTCTTTTTTTTTGCCCTCTTCTGGACTTGGGATTAGGTGTGGTTCACTGGATTCTGACGGGTTCCTACAGATACGCTCTTTTGCCATGACATCATGATTACATCACTCTTTCCACCAATCACGATAAGGCTAAATTGAAAAAATATGGTTCAGCTCTGAATGATGCCTGGAATCCTGCTGTTTTTTTCCCCCTCTATCCACCGAGTCATTCAGCTGGCAGATGATTGGTCAGGTTGGCAACCGTGCCCTTGCCTTCCGTCCCACGTCAGGCTGCAGTAATGGTGTCAGTTTATATTCTTAGTAGGCCGGGACTCTGAAGACCCAGTCAATTCAGTCCGAGCAACTGCTAAAGGGTTTAAGCTAATCATGAAGCTCTAAATGAGAAGTGCATTAGCTTTAGTGGCAACCAAGGCTAATGCTGTCCAAAAGAATCTCAGGAAATAGCTCAGTGGGCTATAAGAGATGTCACTAGAAGTGTGTGAAGTACCAGAGGCATCCAGTGTAGCAGAACCATAGCATGTCAGCTGTGTACCATGTAGAAGTACTGTGATTCACTCTAATCTTTGCGGGGTGGTCTTGGTACAGCAGATACCCAAAGATACTTAGTTTCTCTGTAACAAACACTGATGGGGGCCCTTGTAATATTGATCTGTTGCTGTCATTTGATTATTTTAGTCATGTGTGAATAAAGGAGAATACTGGAGATGAGGAGTAAGTTAACATTGAAAAGCCACTGCTGATTGAAATGGAGAGCTCATTTAGATTCCCCATATGCCCTGCGCCCCTGCGGCAGGGGAGAGTACACCTGCAGGCATATCTGAAACATCCAAAGCGTGCATATATTACCGAGAGACCAAAAGGTAAACATCCAGAGCCAAACAGCCCCGGCTTTCTTAACCCCTGATCAAACAGCGTCTCTGGTTTGCACAAAAGACTCATTATGGATGTCGTGGCCTTTAATGAAAAGGGGCGAGGTGAGAGATGTGGCTTTTATCATTGGGTTTTAGAGAGAATGAGCGAGGGGGGCAGGGCTGAGTGCGAGGGCAGAAACAGCAGCAGGGCAGATTCGCCCCCCTTCTCTTGTCACTTAAGCGAAATTTGGTAAGGCGGTGGGGGGGGGGGGGGGTCCAACCGCGATTGCAGAGCCGCGGGGTGATCAGATTAACCTTGGCGGAAGGGCTGCCTTTAATGTCAGATCCATATTTCCTGCTTTCTGGTCTGTCTTCCCCTGCGAGCCTCCATGTGGCTGTGGCAGCATTTTGGTTCCCATTCTTATCCGACCTTGAACACAGGCATGTGTGTCCCCAGACCGGGGGGGAACAAACAAATGTGCCCACTTACAGAAACCGCCACGTGACGCATATGGAGATGGAGAAAAGGCCCTATATTTCACAGTTAAACAGCAGAGAGAAAGACAAGGACATTCCTCTACTGGGTTATCACAGTTTTACAATCGCTTTGGCACTAGTTTCAGAGCCTTCCTGTCATTTTGCAAAACTGGAAATGGTCACTGCTTGTAACACACGTAACACACGTAACACACGTAACACACGTGACACACGTCGTTGCATTTTTTGCTGTTCAGGTGTCCATGCAGCCATTAGATACTGTTGTACAGAATATGACGCATATTTCACATGGTGCTATATGTAATGTCACTGTAATAGGACTAGTAGGGGAACGCTACAGACGCAGTGGAATCATTGAGCAAACACAACATGCGTTCCCTTTAAAAGAAAGGAACAGTTAGTTACAAAAACATAATAGAGCACTACAAAAAAAATCAAACTGCAGTTTTCAAAATTCCAGGGGCATAACCCTATAAGTAAAAAGGATTGTTGGAAAGAGAGTCATCAATTATAGTATAATGATGGACAATCTTTCGCAAACAGCCACCATAAAGAGGGACATACCTAAACATACTCAATCCTCTGCCGCACTCTGTCTGAATTTCTCTCATAATGCACTCGGTGTAGCTGTTTGAGGGACTTTCGCTGCCTTCGCAGCAAGTGTGCAATGCTCGGCAAACTTATGGCTTCCACATTGCTGAAGATGTCTTCCTAGTCCATGATGTGCTGTCTGATTGTGTAAGGCGAACATTTCTGGCCTGTACCAAGTTCACCACAGCCCGCTCTGCCCGTCAGTGAGGAGTCTGCCGCTGTGTCCACTGTCTGGTTTAGTCTCAGTTTGGTAGAAAAGATTACAGGAGAAACATGAATTCATTCTGTTCATTTACATCACATAAGCTACTCTGTGCTTCACATTGGCATGCAGTATACAGAAGGCATGTTCATGAGTCACAAAATTAGACTCAGAGTCAAGTCTCCAGCGTTGTTCTAATTTGACATTAGTATTTATCAAGAATTTTACCACCTCTTTGTTTTTTTCTATTAACTGATGTGACTGAATAGCAATTACCAGTTGAACAGCTGAAAAACTACCTCTCTTAGAGTTCCTTGGGCTTATATACGTTTTCAAAAGTAATCGCTATTTCGAAAGCCTTTGAAGCAATACAATTTTTGTAAGAACCTAAGCACTTTTCTAATGTGGATTTTAAAACTAATGTTTTCTCAAGAATAACATAATGATGAAGATGTCCCTTGAGCAAAACAGGTACATTTTAATTAGTGAGAATGGTTACAAATACAGCCCAAAGGGGTCCAGACTTGGCAATAACAATAACCCTGTCTGTTGTGCTGCTAAAATAAATGAATGTTAAACTAAATTACGATTTTCATTTTTACACAGTTTTAAGGCAAAAACTTCAATCAATTGATAAAACTGATTTGTCTCTCAGCTTGTGTCTGTGCAAGTAAATGATTATGCAAGTAATACCACAAACTCCATGTTAAAAAGTTGAATTAATGTGTGCAGTCATGCTGCTCTTTTAGTTATGGGAGAGCGGTCAATGATATTACTGTTCAGTTGAACAATTTGCTGACGTCATGTTTTTACTTTATTAAAAACTGCTAGATTTAAATGTGATGGAATGCCGAATAATTTAAGACATAACCCTACAGACAAGGTGCACTGAAGAGATACCGGCACTTTTTAAGTCATAAGAAGCTTGACTTCCAAGGGCATGTCTGGAACGAAAAGGTGTTTTTGGGACGTATCTGATAAATTATCAGATTTTTTTGCAATCTATGCTGATCTGTGTCACTGTATAACAGCACAATGTATAAGTAATTTACCGCACAGCTTAAGCAACGTCTATTTTTAAGTGGTGCCTTCTAATGTAAAATTAAACTCAGAATAACACTTGTTTTTATTTGCACTGGTGGCCAAACGGAAAAAGCGTGTTGCTTATTGGTGTGGCCTGATGTCACATCAATGTCTCAAATGGAGCCCATGGCCACCTTTCCAATGAGGCCCAAGCCCTCCTCTAAGACAAGGTCCATGACCACTTCTCAGATATGGTGCTCTCTTGGCATTCCTGTGCCCACCACTTCTTGACCACCTACCTGCTCCATGTTACAGTATCACCATGTTGCTGTGGATACCACTTATCCATACTGGTGCCACAAGGTGAAATCAATCATCGGTAACAAATAGGTGTCAGTGGATTTCATTATCCTGAACCTTTCATGATGTCAGCATGGGATATTGTTCATCAGTTTCCTCAGTTACATATCATTTTGAGCAATTGTATCAATTGATAGTTAGACCACTGTAATGAAATGTACAGACTGTCATCTCAAATGTGTGAGATGCATTTTGAAATGGTAATATTTTGATCATAATTTGTGTCATTTTGAACTGGTGGTCAAAATCCAAAAGATCTTTGGTTTATGTTTTGTGTTTAGAGTTTTGACAAATGATATCATGGTTTTTAAACTAGTGCCAAAGCGACTGGCAAAAACAGTATGAATAACAGTAAACTTTCCCACAACATATCGGAGTGGTTTCATTGGGGAGAATACTGTGATGTTGTTCTGTATTTAATCTAATAATACCAATACAGTTTCATTACTCTCGATTGTGTAACAATCCTGCCTGTGTTCTTCGGGGGTTATTCCACACGTCAGTCACAGTAATGGTATTCACCCACGTGCAATGCAACATTGCATGCGGCATACCATGGCATCCCGCCCCAAAAAAGGGTGCAGCACCACCCCCCCCCCCCACATTAAAAAACAGAACAAAACAAGACCTGCACCCCAAAGATGGCCCAGCATCGCTTTGTTATAACATCTGTCCCTCTCCCCCAGCATTTCTATGGCTAACGAGATGAGAAACTTCCTGATCTTGCTGTGTGTAATCAGGGGACTGGCTACAATAAAAAATAAGGTCAGCGAGGAACAACAAAAACCTATTTTCATAACCGTGATGCTCACCCATAACGAGTGCCGTGCCCCAAATCCCAGCATCGCTTGCATTAACGTGGCTGAAACTGCGTCTCTCACATGCATCACAGGGGTGCAAAGCAAACTAAAAAATGCGAGGCACGTTTAGTTACTGTTTGTGTTTGGAGCGCAGCAGTAGGGAGCTCAGAACTGGTTTGGAGCTCAGTGTGGGGAAATGGGTATGCCACATGGTACGCGATAAGCTCCAAGTTGGAACCAATCGGTATGAGAAAGCATTAATCCCAGTGCAGACTCTTTAAGGGCAAGTGATAATGGCAGATTTGGCCCTGAGCTGGAATCACTTTGGGATAAATCCTTGCTTGGTTGGGAAACAGTCGGCTCCGAGAAGGTGGGAAGAGCACGTGTCATCCACCCAGGCGTGTGCCAGCACAAATGAAAAACACATCCCGTCTTTAGGGGGAGAGATTGCTGTTTGTAATAGTCTGGCAGATGGACAGGAACAGGAACAATGCGAGAGGTGCTGGGCCCGGCAAAGGACAGGGGGAGTAATGGCTGCATTTGGAGAGGATAGCCACACAGGCGAGCGTGTGCACAGGCACCCATGGGAAGGTAATCAGGGATAATCAGGATACTCATACGGTCTCCTTGTGATCTGAGTGATGCTGCCACTTAGGGTGCCGCTGAGGAAAAGATGAAATAAAGGGAAATGTAACGGCCTGAAGCGGAGCGGGATGAGTGGGTGGGCTCCGGGTGCCCGCGCGCCCGGCGTAACGGGTTACGCTTATGTACACATGCACTGAAAAGGAGAGCAGCTGACTTTCATCTTCGCTAAAAGCCCCCGGCTGGCAAGCTCTGCCGCACAGCCATTACGGCTCTCTGTGTCGGCTCAAGGGCCGTATTTCACCGGTGACTGATGTATGCGTCTTGTCCCCTTTGTCTCTCTCTGTCTGACAGCCTCGCCTCTCTCCGCTCGCTGGATGCCCTCCATTTGGTACCTCGCAGCCGCGGTTCAGACCCGTCCCGCTCCCCCTGATAGGTACGGTGACGCCGGTACAGTAATGGAATTTCCCGCTCCGAGGCGGCCGCCCAACTGTTTGGCGAAGTCATTACAGGATCGGAAACCAAGCCGGTTAACTCAGGCCCTAGTTATCTGGGAGGGTAGTATAAATAAGCCCTGTTGTATTCATGCCGCACATAGACTCTTTGGGAGGAGGCGCCATTTTAATTGAATGTCTTTTTTTTTTACATTTTATTTCAGTAGTAAACATGATAAATGTCGCACTGCCAAAGGAGTCTGACAAACAAATACAATTATCCCGCACAGACGCTCCAAGCAGAAGCAGGAGTCGAACTTCCCTGCATTCATTTACTGATGCAATGCTTTATCTTTTTAAATAGACTCATTTGGGTGACGTCGACAATGTTAAAACATGGTATAAATATCACGTTTATTAACAGATGTAAGCGATAGGGGTCTTCTTAATGAGCAGGGAAAAGATCAGTGAAACGGACTACATTCATATTTAATGTACTTAGCGGACGGCTTTTTCACAAAGCGGTGTACAAGTGGGGCTAACAGCACGTTACAGACCTGCTATCAAAGAACCAATTAGGTATAGGTGCTGCTGGGCTGAGCTTCCAATGAATGCCGAAGTGTGAGCAGTACTGGACAGGAACCTGACTAGCAGGCAACAACGCAAAATAAACCCTGGAAAATAAAAATGCAAGTTGTACAGTTAAAACGGCATTACTATCAGCAGCAAAACCCAACCATTGCCAGTCATTCCTAGTAGTGGAAGATGCAAGGCCGTGGATTACCAGGGCATGGTAATCATAGTAACAGGAGCCAGGTTAAAATAGGCGGTGACTAACGGTGAATGATAATCCCGCCCACTATGGCTTTGGGTCCCTGTTTCTCCCAATAAATAATCGCTCCAGTTTTTCTGCGTTTAGTTCTTTGCCGTCCGCCTCGTTAGGCTTCCCTGGGATGCCCGGAATGTGCCGCAGAGTGGGAGGAGGCAGGTAACAGGCTGACGGTAATCCTGTTGTCTCCACTGGAGCAGCAGCGGAGTGTGAGTGTGGCGGGGAGCACGGGAGATGTGCGTGCTGCCCGGTCACACGCGCCTGGCTCGCTTTCTGCCTCCGAGGGAAAAGGCCCGCTATGTTTTTATTGCTGCTGTGCATCAAGACTCATTTTCTCTCTGTTTCTAATTTCCAGCTTCTAATTTAATTAGGGGCTAAGTACAAAATACAAATGAAACATTTTGCCTATTACTGCTTTCATAAAGAATCGTATCAGATAGGCTTGGTGGTAAACTAATTATAACAGCTAGATCAAGCAAAAAATCATTCTACCTTCATCCTATTGTAATACGATCTTATGACATTCAGCTGGAATTAACTATAAATTAACTGGAAGAGGTAAATTTTCAAATCCAGCACAATAAAAGCATGAATGGAAAGCCGAATCCTTCATTTCACTCCTGAAGGCCAAACAATTAATTGGATTCTGTAAGAATCACAATTGCTTCATTATCTTTCCTCACACTGAAAGTTTAGCAGCTAATGTGAACTATCCTGTGGACACAGTGGCGGTGCTGGTCTGCAGTTCAGGCTGCGCCGGGCCGCTGCACACCATACCGCAGACTGCGAGAATGACAGCCTGTGTCTCTCTGCTTCCCTCTTGGAACAGGAGGTCCACTGCGTCCATGTGACACTGGAACTCAGTGTCAGAGAGTGCCAGAGGTAAGGGACCACAGGGCCGAAAGCCAGGGAGAGGGGTCGACAGAGGGAAATGGCAAGGCCATTGTTCTATTCCCAGGCAAAAATGCTGTTTCTTTTTTATGGGTGTCAAAGATTCTATTTTTCTCCCTGATGATCACTCAAGGTAGGGGGGCGGGGGGGGACAGAGTGAGTGAGGTGCGTCATTGCGGACAGGCTTCTCGTTATCTCCAGGCATGGTTCTCCTGCCACAGCCGCTGATTGCCAGCCGCTACTCTGCCGGTGTGGCGGCTGTGTCTGGCTCCAGGTGATGCTCCCAGCAGCCCCCAGTGTTTTGAGCTGTGAATAGCAAAACAGCTAAGCCACTCAGGTACTCGGAAGGAGCTGAAATCCTTACTAATGCTACACCCCAGCTGCGATGCCGGTCCATCATATGAACTTTCAAAATCGTTCCTGAGATGACATGATCCACCTTATTTGTCTTTCCTGTCACGTCTGTGCCTGGACACCATTACAAGCGGTGTGTCATGTGACACGGACATTGCCTGCAGGGGCGGCTAAGAAGGCTTCTCCCTAAAGCTGCCTGCTAACTGCAACCCTGTCCCTCAGAGCTGTGCTTAATGACAGGAGGAAGAGAAGGTGATAAAGATATTTCAGGTGAGGTGATGTGAGGAGAGGAAGAGAGAGGAGAGGCAAGAGGGGAGGGGAGGTGAGGGGAGAGGAGAGGGGAGCAGAGGAGAGGAGAGTGGAGGAGAAGAGAGGGGAGGAGAGGAGTGGGAAATGAAGGAGGGGATAGGAGAGGAGAGCAGAGAAAAGAAGAGAGGAGGTGAGGGGAGGAGAAGAAAGAAGAGTGGGGAGGAGAGGAGAGTAGAGGAGAGAAAAGAGGAGAGCAGAGGAGAGGAGTGGAGAGGAGAGGGGAACAACATGTCATCAATTATCATTCCATAAATGCGCCTTTGATTGTGCACAGGGAAAATGCCTCTGGCATGGCTTGTGTCTCCCACTCTCTGAGAGACTCCGTCGAGCTGGAGCGAGTGCTCCTCTCAGCCCGAATGGACTTGCCCCACCCAAGCCCGATTCACTTTACTCCCTCCCTCTCTATCTTTCTTTCCCCAGGTCCGCCACCATCTCACAGGCGTGTTCCAAAGCCCAACCTGAACACAGCCTGAACGCGGACCGAACGTAGACTGAATGCAGTCCGCGTGACAGGGGCCACCTTGCTGCGCCCATCATAATCCGGTCCTTGGAGCCTGACAGCCGAGTGAGATGATTTGACAACAAAGTGCCACATGATCATATAAAGCCTACGCCAAATGTCAAACAAGGTCGCCCCGCTGACTCACATAAATAACATGGGAGTCATGTGGAAACTGTCTGCGGGATCCAGCAGCACTTTTAAGATTATTGATGAGGACTCTGTTAAAGTGCTTCGGTAAATACAGATGTGAAGACTGACTGATGGCATACGGACCATCACGGGGGAATCAGCGTGGCTGAGGTCAGCATTTAATGTCCATCATTGTACTTTTTCTCCTTGGCCAAGTCAACCGGCAAAGAAGAAAGTGAAAGTCTGGCCTAGATCTGCAGGACCTCCAGGAGCATTTTCCAGATTTGAGTAGCCAAAGTGCTGGAACCACTGGGCTTTAAATCTGTGTGTGAAAACAGAGAGAAGGAAGGATGTACAGGAAATGCACATCATCCAGTGACTCTGTGTTGTCTGTTGGAGAGTCTCGACAAGGTGGAGCACAATGCGAGACATTGGTAATCAGTGTCACCAAGACCGCTGACACAGTGCAATCAGCCAGTAAACAGATCTCTGCTCCCCCATTTCGACGGTCCAGCGGAGCAGGGAAAACCGTTACCGGTTACCGGCTTTCCTCCAGATGGCAAACAGCCTTTCTTAAAGCACCGGCCCTCTGAAAAGAAAGAAATGATTGGCTAGGAGGAAGTGCGCCCAGCATGGGGCAGACTGTGAGCCGTCTCCTGCTCCCCCGAGAGCACCACCCTGCCCTCGCCCAGTCCCTGACGAATTTGAAAGATTATCGCTTCCTCTGACCTACAAGAGCAACAGGTTCACCCAGGTGCTGTAAAAAAAATGAAAATGTGAACAGCAGACAGCACAGCATCGCGAGCTCTATGTCAGTGCCTGGGCTCTGAGACGCCAGCAGCGCCCCCTTCAGCTGGCCAGTGAGCGGGGCAGCGCGTTATTAAGTGCAGGGTTAATGAGGTGTGATGAGAGCTTCACGCTGAACTAAGCTGAGCACCACCTGCTGGAAGCTGAAAGTCCTACATGTCTTTGGGCTTGATGCGACTTTGATCCGCTGAAGCTATAAAACCTCAGACTCTGTTTACTGTACATCCACAGGAACCTCTACCCAGCACCCAATGACAGAAGGGTCACGTGATCGCTGGGTCTTCGGGAATGGGGGCAGCAAAGCAGCCCTTCTTTTCCATCATGTGATCACCGTCATGTACCTCAAAAATGTGCTCAAACAAATCACCCAATGCGCAACTAAATGAACTGCACAGAATACTGTTAGGGTGCTGGGGGGGGGGGTCACCCTATATCCAAACCCCAGTGGGCAGTGATTGGACTTGAGATTGGGAAGCTCACTTAAAGGGACAGTAATGGTTTAGACAAAGGAAGAGCAATCCAGGATGACTTAGGGATGTGGAGGGGGGGGGGGCAGAAGGGGGCGTGGCTTTTGTCCATGTTGGTCATCTCATATAAAAGCACATCCAAGTATATTTCTGAGGAACAGCCAGACTGAGCATGAAGGAGGCGGACTTTGATTGGCGGCTGGTGCATGGAGGCCAGCGAGTTATCGCTTACTGGGAACGTATCTGTGAGCACCTGCTGCAGATCAGCCATCACGCCGGGTTTAATGCGACAGCTCAGTGCGGACTGGCCGC
>JAODKM010000050.1:191718-206103 GCA_026780845.1 Petrocephalus sullivani | reverse complement strand
TAGATTTTTATTTGATTTTCTTCTTGGGGGTCCGGCCCCCAAGGAGACTGTCTGGTAAAACTCTGGCCCTCTGACAAGTATAGTTGATGACCCCTGACCAACAGGAAGATACCACTGTTGCTGTGCATGGGGTGGGGGTGTTTCACAGACCATATGAACTTCCATTCCCTGCTGGTATCAGCCTCAATTGTTTCCACGCGCGGTGCTTTCCTGCCGCTGTACCATAGGTGGCAGCAGCGTTCTTCTTGCTATGTCCACCCTGGGGCCCCTGATGGAATCACATTTACACACGACTCAAAGCAGCCAATGGGGAGCCGAGACCTTAGACCTCGGGGCGGGGTTCATCCCTTTGATATGCAGATCATGTATTCCATTGGGCTTCACCCACTGCTATACGCAAGACGGGGAGAATTGGGGGCAACTGACATGTGCTATAACCTTAGATGATGGGGAGGGGGTCATCCACTTCTCATAAGTGAGCTGGTGGAATTCTGTCCTTTTAACATAGCATGGGCGACGGGGGGACGGGGGGGGTGATGGGGGACGGGGCATAAAGTCAGTGACAGTACTATAGAACAGTCTTTATGTGATTAATTGCGGCCCAGAAGCTATAATCGTAGGTGGAAGAAATAAATGCAGGACTGAGAACAAATTACAATAACAACGGGATGGAGTACGGCAGCCGGTAGTGGCCGCAAAGACATTTACCATGTTTTCCTACTTTCCCGGCAAAAGAAAAACACAATGGCTTTCCCTCCAGCCATCCTTTCTAACCTCATTCTTATGTGCCCTATTGCGTCCTTTGCTTCCTCGTCATCTTCAGTCAACTGGGACGAGTCGCACCCAATCAGATGTTGGCGCGCTGAAGGTCTCCGGGGCAGGATGTGGCAGTGAGGCCTAGTGTCGGCGGTGTCACGTCAGGCTTCCTGTGCTCTAATCAGTTCCGCATGGGGGCCCAGGCCCGGACTGGGCCTGCACCCAGCCAGCCGGGTCGCCGGCTGGAAACGCCAGGGAGACGTAGGCCAGGATTGGGCTCTGTCCAAGATTCATGGTCATAAATATTAAAGTTCTGCTCTGTTGGCGGGGGGATGGGGGACAGGATGATTTCATAGTCTAAGCATTATTACCTGAGGTAAGGAAATTCAGACTGTGGAGACATGAGACTGGAGCACTGCTGGTGCACGGAGAGGGACAGAGGAGGAGGCCACAAGGGAGATGGAGATCAAGCGCGAGAAAACGACAATAGCTGGAAGGCAGGAGCTTGGAAGAAAGAGACAAAGTCGGGTAGGTTTTGCACTCTGTAATAGGGGTCTCGCATCCTCGCCACTGCCAAGCATCACCGCTGGCTTTGCCTGCCAAAGCCCAGCGGCTCATCCATCAAAAGTCTCTGCTGAGAGCGCCACCTCACCTGTGCCCCCTAGTGGTCCCGATGAGACCCCGCATCTGATGCAACGTGACGCTACTTTGCCTTTAGGGCCGGGTCTGTCATGAACACCATGCCGAGTGATTGGTCCTGGGGTGATGAAGGAGCGTTTTGAGCGCCCCTCCACAAATTCCCACCCCAAAGAAGCTCCCACCGTAGGGTACAGCTGTCAGACGGGGGCAGACCCATGAATAGCAGAAAACCGCAGGGCAGGAGGAGAGGGGAGATGACATTTCCCCCAGTCGACTTCACAGCCCCCCCGCCGCGACTTTCCTGGGGGATCTCGGGGAGGCTGCTCCTACGTGTCAGTAGAGTCGAGGGTCAAAGGTCAAGGGTCGGGCCTCTCCTAACTGTTTCAATGTGTTCCCTAATGTCAAACGGGGCCTGTCAGGTTGTAATAGTGGGATTAGGTTTCAGCCCGGATCCCTGGCTATGAGAAAGGGAGACGAAGGTGCCAATCCTCTGCATCCGAACGAGAAAAACATCCCGGTGGGAGGACAGACTTTATCATGAAGCAAAGCTCATGTTTCACGGAAATTTATGGAGAGTGAATCCAGTAAGGGATCAGGGCCGTGTCTTAATCCTTATCAGTCGCTTATTCACTCCAAGCCGCTACTAGCGGATTACACACTTTAGCTGGGATTTTCTTCCCCGATAGACCCCCTCCGGGTCGTCTTGCAAAACGTACCCCGCCGGACGAAACAAACGAACAAGGCAATTACGTTTAATTATGTCTCCAGACGCCAGCCAGCGGTGCGGTGCATGGGGAAAAATGTTTATTAATGAGCGAGCCAGCGGCGTGCGCTGACCTCCTGGAATCGAACCCGGGGCAGGCCTGCCATAGGATTTACACCGGGAGGAAATGGGCCGATTGTCCAGGCAGCTTCTGCAAATGGGCCCTTTGCCGTGAACTCCGTGGGAAAGGCACCACCAATCCTGCCATCAGCCCTGTTCCTCAGCCTTCAAACCAACAGCAGTACTGCTAACAACCACCCCCACACCCTACTTAGGCATTACTAGAACAAGCAAAGGGCATTCTGGATTTTCTTTGCAGTCTTTCCAAAGTTTTATAAGGTATGCTGGAAGCTAAGTAGGACAATGAACAAACTTAGGGTTCTGTGCTACTCTGGAGAAGTCCAAGCGTGGTTATGGAGCCACTCATGCTTCCTAAAACCTTAACTACAAGTGTCTTATGCCTGGAAAGCGCTATGCATGGCATAGCGAGGTGCTTGAAGTGCAAGCCCTTTCCACCGTCATTTAGTACTCTTTACTATTATGATTAATAATATGGTTAATAAATAATATGATTAATTTTCCAACGGATTGGCATGGTGTCTAGGATGTGCTCCAACCTTGTGCCCTATAGGTAGGCAAATGAGATTCAGCAGTGAAGTGAGCTGTGTTTCCTGATCACAGATAGGGTGGTAAAGACGCGGTTGTCAGTATCGCAGCATTAACGCAGCATGGACACCCCCATCACGGTGGTGATATCTGCTGATGTGTCAAGACGTAGCAACACCTAAAAAGCAGCTATTTATAAGGGGAGCAGGCATGTTAATGTTTTTGAACAGGGTTCAGCCTTTAGAGTTCAGGCCCCATGAGAGAGGGGCACAGCTCTAGGAGTTGATTACTAACAGGAATTGGATGAAATGTCCAGCTATATGAATGAAGGCAGCTAAACAATTAGGCAAATGTAAACAAAAAGCAGCCCCTCGTTGTGTACGCATTGCATCGTCATCCATGTAGAACAAAACTGCCCCGCCCCCAACCCGACTGAACCCCATTCATCCGCAGACAGGGTAGGCGATCGGCTACATGCCCTGGGAATGTCTCCAGCACCGAAATACACATAATAAATAACAATACTTTTTTTTCCCCCAGCAAAGCGTTTCTTTCACCACCTGGTCGACATTCTTTCCATAAGCTGTCTGACAATTATATTTCAGCCCCGCCCTCCGTCAAACCCCCCCAACGTGCCAGCCCTCACAGCCCCAGTCTGCAGGCACACGGTGGCATTCCGATCTAAAACAACAAGCTGTGTTGAAAACGTAACTGACAAGTGTTGCTCTCAGACTTAGAAAATACCTCATTATTTTTTTTTATTTAAACCCAGACCCTTATTTTAACCCAGATTAAACTCAGACATCAGACAATACAAGGGCTCCTTCTACTGAGTAGCTAAAATAGTCTTTGATACATTTTACAGTTGATTTAATTACTGTAATTTAATTACATATTGATATTTACAGGACATTGTTTGATTGTTTGCTTGTTATTTTACTTGGAATCTTCAATGCTTGTTCCAGCTTTAGTATGGCATCATATTTTGAAATTAATTTTATACTATAAGACTATATCTCCGTAAACAAACAAATTCTCATGAACACAAACTGGTCCTGATTTTTTAAGCTGCATATGCAGATATGCAGATAAACCCAAATAAGTTACTTAAACATTTCAGAACAAAATCCGCAACCTATAACTATGTAGAAAGCAGCAGTACGAAAATTACGTCATCAAAAAACGTCGTCACGTCCCTGTCCACATTTCTCCCACTAAATGCAATTTAAACTTTGTGGAATTTCTTTTTAGGGAAAAAAAAATGTGTATTGTAATGTGCTCGGGTTGCGGACAGAGAAGCATGTTTACCGTCTGCCAGACGGCACTGAAATCATGACTGCTCCCATTTAAGAAGCTCTGTGGTGACTTCAAACGTAATCATTTCCTCTTTGGATACAGGGAGACTTTTTCCAAATGTGTGGCTTACATTACTACCTGCAGAAAGGGGATGCTACCTCTGACGCAGCATCCTTCAGAGCTATGGTGGAGCTTGTAATAGCCTTGCACTGAGCTGTTATTTCATTCTCACACCTCTGTTTACACTGCGCTAAGGCTGAGAAGAACCTTGCGCACACACAGGCCCATGTACCGAAATGGGGACCAGCCATCCACCACACTAACCCTAATCCCGATCACAACACCCTTAGCCCCAACCCAGCCCTAGCCTGAACCATAAGTAACCAACCCAAATACAAGACTTCTGGCATTTTTACTTTTTTGATTGCATTTACAGATTTTTATATATTGACGTTATCCAAATGGGGACCTGAAAAGATGTCCCCAAAAGTATCGTTTCTGGTTTCACCACACTTGGGGGACATTTTGGTCCCCAAATGTGATCTAGGCACACACACACACACACACACACATGCACAGACGTATACATACGCAAGCACACAAAGATGCGATAAGCTTGCTAGAATATCTCTTCCTGTGAGAACGTAGCACTTGTGACATTTTCACACTGTTTAGAATGCAAAAGGTATCATTTTTATTTTTTCAGTGGTGAACATTTTAACACACAGTTTTAGCAAAAAATTAAAGCATCACTTTAGAAAAAAAAAAAAAAACAACAAAACTAGACTTGACAAGAATGAAAGGGAGAGATCAAGTGTCTTTGAGAATAAGACGTAGACATGATGGGTTCCGTGCCACTCAGAGTAGTGACTATCTACTTGGAGAGTGTCACTTCCTGTCAAACTCGAAATGAGCAGCTAACAGCCACAGAAAGACGATCTGGCTCTGGAGCAAATGTTTCCTTCACTCAGTGAAATTTAGACAGGCTCATGAGGGGCATTATTTACCTAAAATACTGTAATATAGAAATTCTGCAGGAAATTATAGTGAGTTACAGTGCCAGAAGAGCACATAATAATAATAATAATAATAATACAATTGGCAGTAGAATGTTGAAAGGATAACTTATTATAAAATGTTGGTTACTATGTGACAACACTGTCCCCCTACAGCTACTCAACACCGACACCGTGACGATTTACACTCAGTGGTGAGCACGTTCCTCAGCTAAGTATTCATGGCAGGGCTGTGCACGTGTGCTTGTCTTTAGTTAATAGCTTTATAATTTATATATATCGCATTCTTTTTTTTTCTCTGCTGTCATATAGTTCACCACGGATCAGTCGGAGTTTAGCTACAGATGGCTAACAATAGACGGCAACTTAATTTGTTGTTAATTTCAGGGTGGTGACAACAGACCGTAGGGAGGTTCTGATACAGATTACAGAGAGAAATAGACACCACTGGAAAGGACTGAGGAGACCTCAATGGGAAATACAGATGGTGCTTGTCTTAGTACCAAAGTCTCTACAGAGGCATCTAAGGGGCCATTCTCTGGTCTGTTGCAGGGTTGCAAGCTACACCTGCTGACACTAGTGAGAAATTTAATAGGGTTCAAAATCTTTTAGGGCTAGTTTTTACATTATAGGAGAAAAGGATATTTGTAATACTTAGAACATCAGCCTTTACTTTGATGAATATGCCAATGATGATGGGCCATTCATAGCAGCCGCCGAAGGGTCTGGAGTTTGCATCTTCTCGACACACCTTCCTCTGGTAGCTCTAGATCTCACTGACTAGCGAGAGCCATGGGGTTTTTGTGGTGTGCGATTTCTAAACTGCCCTTAGTCCATGGGGGTCTATGTGTCCTGCGAAGGACAGGTAACCCCACCAAGACATCTGCCTTGTGTCCTCTTCTGTTTAGAGGACGTAGCAAGGAGATAGCATCCAGAACAGTCTGGAGTCAGGACTCCTCAGAACTCCTCGACTCTCACGGCTAATCCTGAGCCAGTAGAGAGTATCAGAATTCTTGTGGGTGTTGTTTGAATGTAGGGGAGGGCTTTGGGGCTTTGAGGGGTGGGGGGTGTCTGTCACAAGCCTTTCTGTCAACAGCAGAAATGCAATGGCGAGACAGCTGGTCCTGCCTTCGCTGGTTGATTAGAAACACAGACATTACATCACTGGTGGTTCTGGGGAGACCTGAACTGGGCAAAAGAGAGGCCTCCTGTCCAACCTGCCAGAACATAGTTTGGAGGGGTGGGGGGAGGTGTCGGGTAGCTGTGTTGGAGCTTTTTTCATCCTGGGGGAGGGCCAAAGTCGGGACTGGTGCCCCCTCACAAAAAAACTTTCAGTTGAAAAAGACTAGGCCTTGTTTTTTTTGCTTTGGACACCGCAGGGACAGGATGCCTGCTGGCATTTTCCAAGCGCTTCCTAATGGCAAATGAGTTCGGAAAATGCGTTCAGACGGGAACGTGCTTGACGTATCTCTGGGTCCCATTTCCACACGCGCGGGCGTGGGCGCGTGAGGCTCAGCCACGCACAGCCCCTGACCCAGACCACGTGAGCCCCTCACCCGCGCCGTTCCCGGGCTCGAGATGGGCCCACAGATGCAGCCCTGTTAGGCCCTGCAGTGGCGGCACTCAGAGATTTATGAGGTGTGCCGCTGCCACACGGGGGCTCTAGCCGCGGTGCCATCGGGGGTCGGGGGGCAGGGGGCGCGGATGCAACCTAACTGCCTCACTGGAGTGCGGGCGCTGGTGGGGGGGCGGTACACCGCAGAGCGCCACGTGCTCCGCCCTGATAAAAGACAGACAGTAAATCAGAGGGCCGACTGCGCCCAGCGATGATGGGGCTCCCACCGCAGACCCCGACCTCAGGGTGAGCTGGGGCAGATTTTAACGGCCACCAGGTCCCCCACCACATTCCTACAGACTCCCCCGATGCCACTCCCGCCCCTCCTGCCATCACATGATCAGGGCGTCTGACTGAAGGACGTGCCAGTGGTGGGTGTGAGCACGGCAGGGGTCTTGCACACTCGCGTGCCAGTGGTGGGTGTGAGCACGGCAGGGGTCTTGCACACTCGCGTGCCAGTGGTGAGTGTGAGCCCGGCAGGGGTCTTGCACACTCTGGCCACCGAGAACCCTTGCGCCATGGAGCACTGCCGCAGGTTTTCCTGCGACTTCCCCATCAGCGGGGGTTTGGAGAGCAAGCTCACCTGACGCTTTGTATCGGCGGCCAAACACCGACAACCCCCATTCTTCACGGGGGCTATTTCCTCTCTCCCTATTGTCTTTGCAGGGTGGGGGGTGGTTTCTCAGTGCTGGCTCTCCAAGGCGAAGGCCAGTGCCCCCCCACCCCACCCCCCATGTTCTTATCTAGGTCTGACAGGCTGAAAACAGGATGGGAGATGTCTGTGGGGTGCCAAACGTGCACAGCCACATTATGTCTGCCTCTTTAGCTGTTTGGGTGGCGGGGGGGGCGGAGCTGTGCTGGATGCTTATTCACAGGTCCTTAACCTTGGCGAGGAAGCCCCACCCCTTTCCTGCATTCCTAGCCTCACGCTTTCTGTCTGCCTGCGAACTCAGGGCTGTCGTCCCAGGCCAGAGAGCCCCAGGCCAGGCAGCTCCGGTCCTAATTAAACACCCGCAAGAATGAGGCCCCTTTCCAGGGAAGCCCACCCCCATCCCTCTCTCCGGCATGAACTCCTGAACTCCTGTTATGAAATTCTGCCTCAAAAAGTCCTTTAGTGGAACACGGGCTCAGCCGGAACCCCCGACACGGAGCCACGTGATGAGGTCTGGGCCGGGAAAGGGACCCTAATGGAGGAATTCGGGTAATTTCTGACAGGGGGAGGGCAGGACTGACGGCGAACGACGGCAAACAGAAACGCGTGGAAGCAGACCAGGAAGGAAGGCCGATGCATTCGGACCCGGTCACCTGACTCTCCATTCACAGGCCACACCGTCCCTCCAAATTCTGCCATTAATGCCTCCCCAGCACGGACTCGGGGGGGCCAACAATCTACAGAGGCCATTGAGTAAGTAATATTATACAGTTATATAAAGAAATAGGAGCCCAAGAGGGCCCAGAAGGGTCACACTAACCACGTGGGCTCGAAAATCCACCGGCTTCTCCGGTTAATAAAGTTTTAAGAACCACCAGTGCGGACATCTGCTATCGCCCCTCCTAGAATATTCCAGCTGCGTCCGTCTGTGTGGCGATAAATTGAACCTTGAGCAGACCCCGGTCTTGCTCTCTCGCGTGAATGGCAAGCTATCACAGACTAGCGCCTCCACCATCATGTGGCCTCCTACGGAAGGGGCTGGTCACCAAAACATCCATGAAGCATTTCTCATTGTTTGGAAAAGAGTGTCAGGATTTATTTTAATGAGTAGACGAGCACAGCGTGCCAAAAAACATCCATCTGCCCCATAACGGTTTATCCTGGGCAGGGCAGGCCATCCTAGACAGTATAAGGCACAAGGCTGGGGTGCCAAGATGCTATGCCAGTCCATCACAGTGCACACGCACACTCACACACGCACACTCACACACGCACACACGCACACGCACACACGCACGCACACATGCACAGTCGCATATCATCCTTTCAGCGGAGACAGCAGGAAAAAATGATATGCAAAAATTTCAGCACGATGGCAGAGTATCTTTTGGGGGGGCGTTCACGACAGGGCCCAAGTGGGAGGGATTGGGTATCATGGGGGCTAGCTTGAACCAATTTTTCCCCAGGCTCAGGAATTATTAGGCCTAACTGCAACTACATTTTCTTCCACCTGCAGGACTGTCTGGCCAGCCCAAACAGGCTCCAACAGTGTAAGTTTCTCATTGGCTGTATGATCCTAGCGCTGCACGCTATTGGCCTGAGGCCCCCACCGAAACAGCGGGGGCTGCCGCTCCTCCTGACTTCCTCCGCCACCCACTTCGCTGTGCTTACCCCCCAGCCTTTGTCATGCATCATGCATAGCTTCCTTATCCCAGCTGATGGAGAAGACCCCCCCCCCGCACACCCTGGCAGCCCCCCACACTTCCTGCACCGCATCATCGCAGGGGGCTTTGAGCATCTTCTTGCCTGGTTGGATCAATACGTCACGCGTTAATTGCGTAGCCAAAGTCATTAGTTCTATCCGCATGACAACGCTGGATCACAGGGTATTGGCAGGTTCCTCGTTTGGCACCCGCTCCGGAAATTCACAGAATCACCGAGATAAAGTCATCAGAGAGCCCCCCCCTTGTTCTCTCTGGCAGTTCTACTTAAATTATATGAAGTTTCTTTTTTGTTAAAATGGATGTTAGCTTAAGTCCTCCTTACAACCTGTGATCTTTTGGTGGACTCCTCAGTTCCTTGTTACATTTACATTTACAGCATTTGGCAGATGCCCTTAGCCAGAGCGACTTACATAAGTGCTTCAAGACTCCATTAGTGAATACTGTGTGATACTGGCAAAGCCCCGGCTAAGAATACTATATCTAAGACTCTGTTGGGAACTACAGGGTTTTTTTCTTTTTTTCTTTTTAAAGAGTATAATACCAGAAGTGCTAATCCAAGTACTTCTGAAAGAGGTAGGTCTTTAGCTGCCATTTGAATACACCCAGTTACTCAGCTGTTTGGAATCTGTGGGCAGTGTCAGAACAGAGAAAAGCCTAGATGCATGTCTTCCTTGCCCCCTGAGAGATGGTGGGACCAGTGGAGCAGCGCTGGAGGATCGTAGTGCGGTGCGGGGTGTGATGAAAGCTTTTAGGTCGGAGGGTGCTGGACCATTTCTGGCTCCGTTGGCGAGCATCAGTGTTTTAAATCTGATGCGGGCAGCTACAGGAAGCCATTGGAGGAAGCATAGTGGAGTGGTGTGGGAGAACTTGGGGAGGTTGTTCCATTGTCTGAGTCTTGGGAGAGCAGGAGAGCCAGGAGTGCCGTTTTCAGGTTGGCACGAGCTGGATTAAAAACGGTGACAAGGCCTGGGGCGGTCACGAGTAACAGCAGCAACAACAATGGCGTGTCTGTGGGGGATGAAGGCGAAGATTTACTGCCCCCTTCGCACAACATCCGGCTAACGGCCTCAGCGCCTAGCTCCGCAGCAGCTCACAGTGTGCAGCACGCTAAACCGCTGCATCTCCGTCATGCGAGGTACGGTGATGGAATCGACAATTGTCAATAAGTGTTGAATTGAGGTCCTCACCTCAGCCATAGATATGCTTGTGTTTTCACTTAAGAACAACCCTCAACCCATTCTCCTTAATGCTTTAAATGATTTCCCAAAATAATGGGTTAGATCAGTGGTCCCCAAATGGCGGCCCATGGGCCAGATCCAGCCAGAGCAAGCCCTACATCTGGCCCCTAATAAGTAGGGTGAGCAGATAATCAATGTCAACCCAGACGCTTTGAGCTACTTCAGGTTTTATAAACTACCTTAAACCTTAAAGGCTGCTTTGCTGGGCTAAATAGCTCAGTTCTTCTTGCGCTCTGACTGGTTTGTTTTCTTGATTGAAAGACTCATCCAGCTGTTTCGCATTAACATTAGTGGCACATGCATAATTATAGGAGACTGACCAATCAGCACACAGCAAGAATACAGCGCTTAAGTGAAATCCATGTTCTTTTAATTGAAATGGTCGTTTGCAAAGCCTGTCCTAGCTCAAAGTGTCCGGGATGACATGGATTATCTGGTCACCGAGTTTTTTTTTTACCATTCATACCAAGTTCCCTCACTATAAGTTAAATTCATGTTTAGCGTCGCGTACTGAAAGCAGTTTCGCGAACCGATCGTGAGGTTTTTTAACAGTTTTTCCTCTTTTCGACCAGACAGCAAAAAAGCAAGTGCCTTTTGGTGCAAAGCGGTGTAACGCATTTTGTTTCAAGGAGAAAACACTTTACAATCGCACTTATTTTTATGGCAAGCGCTCTTCCATGCCGTAATGTTCACCCGTCCAGCTGCTCTCCCCTGCGCCGAGCGGTTCGCTTTTATACTATTTTTATACGACTTTATATTACATTTTTATACTTGGGGTGGTCAGTGGGTGGCCAAGGCCATTTCGGGGGGTGCACAGACTATGAAGACTATGAAGTCAATCACCTGGGGTGTCCAATCAGATTTTACCGGGTCCCGCGCTGCCCCGCCCTCCCCTCTGGCTCCGCCCCTGGCCGCGTGTATTTTGCAAAATCATACATTTTCGTTTCTTTTTTTGCTATTAAGAGGAATTCTGAGAGGAATTTTGTTATTATGAGGAAATAAAGAATACTCTTTTTTTGAATCCGTCTTACAGACATATATAGGTTGTTGGCCCTCGCGGATAACTGGGGACCACTGGGTTAGATGGTTCATACATGACATGTGTTAATTGCTGACTTCCTGATAAACCAAATTTGCTCATAGGAAAAAAGTGGTGTATAACATTAAAATTAAATTTATTTTAAGTCTACTTAACGGTTCAAGCACTACACTTGATTAAAAGGGTAATATCTGTTTTTAAATATTTCAAAAACGTTTCATCAGTGTGGGCACTACACAAATCCAAGTTGGAATTATGAAGAATTAAAATGAATCCAGGTATCATGCAATTAACTCCATTAAGAATGTGACCCAAAGAAAGCCGTTAAATTAATTAAAATCAGGTACTTCGTGCGGGTCGTGATGACTGGAGCCTCCGCTGTGTGCCAGTGACGGTGCTTTTATCCAGTTATCCACTAGATGGCAGTAAGTCTATTCCTATTTTGTCAGCTAGAGGGATAATTAACAGTGGTACCTAAAGAAAGGAAAGTTTTCGAAGGTATTCAGGGTCTCAGGAGACCGGCTTTTGAAATACTGCATTCATGTTCATTATCCTCGGTTCGCGATTTTCAGCCTTTTTGTGCGTTTTTTTTTTTTTTTTTTGGCGGAATGCTCATCTGGAGAAAAGGTTTTTGCACATGGTTTTTCAATTACTTTTCCATTTATTTTAACAAAGCCTGGGTTTGCTTGTAGAATTATCTCAGCAAAGCATGAATTAAGTTGAATCTGTCCTCCAAAATTAAGCTATGATTTACAAAGTAACAATAGCATGAGGGTTTTAGCACTTGGACTAAATTAACTTTATTTGAAGAGTCACGCTATAAATAACTATGAATAAGCTAACTTCAGGATTGGAGGAGCAGGAAACACCCTTTGGGGTGCTCCCGGACAAGGTGTGCTGTATAACTGCTGTACCAAAGCCAGTACACATGAGCTGTCTGAAAAACAGCATCCCTGGACAAATCTTGCCTCCAAATTGCCCTGGTGCGGGTAAATGTCCTGAGAATGATGCATCTGCCCCGTGTGTCTCTGGCCAAGAGTGTCAGCTCCAAGCACCAACACAGCGCCCTCTTGTTTTGAATTTGGCCTGCTTCTGGACTCCTCCCAGAGGCCAATCTCATTCCTTTTTGCCCAAAATCTAGCTGGAGATAAGAGGGAGAGGCGGTGGGGACAAGCGATTAGCGGACTCCGCCTGCGAAAGACTATCTGGCATCGGCCTAATTGTCAGTACCCTCCCAGTCTCTCTCCCTTTGCCCGCAATCCGCCACTCTGCCTGTTTTAGAGGCAAACTGTTTATGACTGGGCCCGACCGGGCCGCTTTGATGTCCGCGCCAGCGTTTCAAACAATATTTCAGCGATCGCGGTTTTCCGACACTTAAACTGTTGTTGATGTAGCACAAAAACGGGCGGTAAACAGCAATTTGTAATAATTTTTGTTATGTCATCTCAGATGGGGAAAAGAATGTTTCTTTGTGATCCTCACCGACCGGCGGCCTCGTTCTCCCAAAATACCTCAAGTGGGTGTGTTGGTGCGAAGGCAAAAGAAAAACGAGCCCTTCTTACTGTACAGCCACCATTTCCTATTCTACACATGCCACGCATTTTCAAATGAAACTTTCCCGCCCGCGGGCCGGTCTGGGCTGTTAATGGCTGCTGGATCATGTGTGTCTCAAGCAGAATTTGTAAGACCTTCCATCTCGTTCCACTACGTTTCCAGCTCGCATGTAAGTGAGTAATTTACGTTTTTTTTTTTGCTCTCACCATGCCTCCCTCGAAAGCAGATGTCTGGGCACACGGCGCGGACAGAGGATTTTCTCGGGTTGTGTAAGAAAGCGAGCCAGAGACAGAAAGTCGACCACTGAAGCTGACAGGAGGGGTTGTGGGGGGTGTATGTGGTCTAGTAACCCCCTGCCCGGTCCCCCGTCCGCCTGCCACCCCCATCCTCCGGCCGTACTTACCACTAGGGCCCTGGCTTCCCGAAACCAATTCCCCCCCCATTACATAGCAAGAAAAGGAAATGACCTGCCTGGAACAGGAAGTGCTGCGAGGTGACCGGTAGCGGGCCAGTGGCGGGGCGGTGGGGGGGGGGCTATATTGGACGGAGCCAAGATTTTAAGCAGCATGGCAGCAGTTAGGGGAAGGAAGCAGCTGGACTGGGGGGTTGCGGGGGGGTGGGGGCAGGCAACCGTTTTGGTTGCGACAGTTTGAGTGGGTGCCAATCACCAGTGAGAGGGGGGGTCACGGCATCATTGAACGTTCACGCGTGGAAGATGTTAAGTGTGCCGCTGGGAAGCCGTCACTCGGTCACAGGAATGCTGATCTCTCCAGACATTTCAGGCAAATCATAAAAAAAAATCTTTTTTATTTTCACAAGAGTGCGATGTGGCCATGTGTCGGGGGGGAGGGGGAGCAGAATTCAGCTCTGGGGTAACACAGGGGGCATGGCGGCTCGTTCCAAACGCTACATGGAAGGACTCAGTAACCCCCCCCCCAAAACAGCACTACTACCAAAAAAAAACAAAGCAATTTCCAGCCATTTCCCCCACGGACACGGATTCCCTGATGTCTGGCTTGCAGATCGTGCTCCCACTGGAATGCGCGAGACACCATTCCCCCTGGCCACAGCCCGCCCCCCCTCCCCACCACCAAAAAGAAGCCCCTCTGATCTACTTCCACTTAGTGACCTGCTAATAAACGATAAGAGAGAGACGATTAGGAAATTTAATGATATACTGCTGTGGGGAGGCTGGGAGCCAGCCGGGGGGGGTCAGCTAGGCAGCCTGGCCGCTGCATGACACAGACCCCCCCAATTCCACACCCCCTTTCTCTGACCAGCAGGGCAAGTGGAGCTTTCGGCTTGGAGCCTGTAACTTTCCCAGACCTCCTTCTGGCTGCAGCAACCCGCACAGCCCACACGGGGGCGTCAGTCCCTGCGGGTGCAAATCGTGGTTGGAGTGGGGGGGGGGGGGGGGCCTTTGATTTCCGCCCCCCCCCCCACCGTTAACGGAGATCACCCACAATGCCGACGGGGGGGGTGAGGCT
>JAODKM010000050.1:164417-191618 GCA_026780845.1 Petrocephalus sullivani | reverse complement strand
CCACGCCGACCCCCGCGGGGAAAAGAAAAAGCAAATTTTACCCCGTTTCAGGGGAGAGAAAAAAAAAAAGCAAAATGCCGCCACGGGGGGGGGGGGGGGGGGGGGGAGTGAGTGGTGGATTTGTACACGCAGCCCCCCACGCTGCCGGGACGCGCAGAGAATGTTATTCCGCTCAAATCAAGTATCAAAGTAAATTCTAACAAATATGTTTCTTAAATAGCGGATTACTAGTACAGAGAAGCTAACGTCGCGAATAAGTTTCAGTTCCCCAAAGGCAGCCCCCACCCCCTCCCTTAGAAACGGGGGGGGGGTTTAAAAAAAAAAAGAAGAAAAAAAAAACCGAAAAAGAGAAACAAAGTTGCGAGACAGAAAAAGTTACAAAATAGCGGCGCGAGCCGGGAGCCGGGAGCGGCGCGCGGCGGCAGGAGCGGCTGCGCGTGCCGGCCGGGCTGAGGTGCGCATAACGGTGCGGGAGCCCAGGTATAACGGTACGCCTCATAGGGGCACGCCGCGGCGCCCGCACACTACTTACCAGCACTTCGGCTCCGCGAAAAGCGCGGCCGGGGCGCCCCGCAACCCCCGGCTGGAGGCATACGCCTCGACGAGCGACTCGGCTGCCGGCGGGACCGCTTTTACTCACCGTTATTCCTCCTCGGGTTCGCCTGCTTTCTGCGCTTACACCTGGGGCCATCCGCCATGATCCTTTCGCTCTGTCTAAATGAGGCTGAGGAGTCACCTCCTCTCCGGCCCCCCTCCCTCCTCTCCACCTCCCCCCCGCACCTGGTTTACGACACTGCTTTACGACATTACCTTCCAGCCACTACACCTCTTCAGCCTGCGGAGCCCCCCCTCCCCGACACCGCCGCGTTCGGGTGCTCCTGCTGCTCCGGCTCCTTTCTTCTCTTTCTCTCCCCCCTCCTCCTGTCCTGCTTTCCGCTGCGCTTCTGCCGCTCCGCGCCGGCCCGGCCGCTCCGGCGAAGCGCAGTCACAGCCCGTTACAGGTTGGAACCGGGAACCGCAGGTGATCCGCAGGTAATTTGCAGGCGATTATTACGGCGAGCCCGCCGCAGAAACACATCCATTAGCTGACACGTTTAAAGCACGCTCAGAACGAATAAACTAATAAAAATATGAAAAATATTTATTATTTTAAGAGGACCAAGGTTTTAATACAAGGTCCAAATACTACGGGCAATAACAGTAAATAGTTCGAAGTGTCCCTTTGCATCTTATACGATTCGATTTAATTAAGTCATATATTTCTAAAGTCCCCTTTTATTGCATTTAATTCGATGTGCGACGCGTGCCATAGGCTATTGGCTTCTTAAGCGTAAAAGCGGGCTTAATTATTAGGATTTCACCCGATACCCTTCTGATCCGCTGTCCTACCAAAACCAACCCGAAGTGGAGCCAGAAATAAAGTAAATTGGAGGTGCTGGGGACCTTGTCCAGGAACTCACACACGCAAAGCATGCCTTTCCCCCGTAATTAGATCCCCAGTGGAGGTTACCCAAGGCTGTTACTCTGACCCATAAATACATTCGAACTGGGAGTCCCCGAAAAACCGTAAAATTCTTCCTTTTTATTATACTGTTGTGTATTCATGTCTCATTGCATTTAATTCACGTATTTTACAATGTAGTAAACGAATGCCTTATTACGTGCGTTAAAATCGTTCGTGTTTTGTGTCTTTTGCACACAATCTGGACAATGTTCAGTGGCTAGAGGGTAACGGTTTCAAACCGCACACCTCGCCTTTCCAAACCCATTCTCACGTAGTCTATAAGAATACCAGATTTGATCCTTAGCAGACGCTGCGCCAGCTTTATCAAGCTTCTCAACCAGACTGTGGAATATAATTTATTGAATGTAGCACGATTTTACAAGAAAACACACCCAGGACACTTTCCAGAGAAAATAAAAAACTGCAAAAAATAATTTACCAATATTATGCAACCTGAACTCTGTTTGCCAAATCGAATTTTAATGCTAATTTGGAGCAGATTTTTGTTTCCTACACATTTACTACATATTAAAAGGCAACTTTTAACATAAAGCACGAAACCTCCTTTAACCTTGCTAGACGATTTAATCTTCTTCAAACTGTCACTTAAAAAAAAACGCTCCAAAAACATGTTTAATGAAGGTGGCAGTTCTGCCATAGTATTCCTTTGAATACCATGGGCCACGAGTACGTAACTTTTTAATAATATAAGTATTTCGCTCACGATACACTATATGGAAAAGCTGTTCCCCATAACCCCCCTAAGGAGCTTATATTCATATGTTTTTCTACACAAATTCCCTTCCTAATGTCTTTTTATTAGTGTCTATTAAAATGAATTATTGCTGTATATGAATACATGGCGCGTTAGCATTTACCCAAAGCTGTGTCAGGCTCCCTCCGACGCCTCGTTTGCTCGTTAATTACGCAATGGCCGAACGGACGGAACGGCGACTGCGGGAAGCGCCGGCCGGCCGGCCGGCCAGCAGCGGGAGCCGAGACGCCCCGGACACCTGCTGTGCCGCGGCTTGCTTCGGATCCAAGGAGAGCGTGTGCTAGCCAGACCCAGAAGCGCTTCTGGCTGCGCTCAGGTACACCTGAAAAATCACATCGGAGTTATATATCCGATAAGAATGCCGAGTATGTTTGAAGGACTGACTGCTAGACCGCCAATGACTCAGCCAGGCTCCCTCATCGCACGGCACGGCACCGAGAACCAAAACTCACTCAGTCCGCATGCAATCCAACGAAAAACGTAGTTTAAATTTACAAGTCAGCAGACATTCTCTCGAAAACGTTTCCCGTGTACTGAACAAGTTGTACAAATCAGTTTTTTAAAGACAGAGATGACCCGCTGGATAAGTGGAACCTCCCCAATCACCTGCTAAAATAAAGCGGCAGATTTACATCGTTGTTTATTTTGAAAAATACACATCTTCACAATCTCCCGAAACACCTAAGAATCGTCTTCTCTGTTTTATATAGCATAAAGACATCCCTGTTCACGCTTAAATATTTTTACACCCGTGATAATAATGACCTCTTTCTCAACGAAATAAAGTTAGTAACTGACACCTGTTATTAAATATAATTTATCTGCATGCACACATTGCATTTTTGTGTCTATTATGGCATTTTATATCAAGGATATCTTTAGTTCAAAATTTATACCTGCATGTGAACGGGACTGTTTTGGTTGTTGGTGGCTTCCTTCCAAAGTTCAAAAGTTAGAGGAGCCTTTATTTAGTTGTGGGTCTTCCAGCAATATCAATACCTTTTGTTTTCTTTACAGTTTAATGGCAGGTACTCTTGGCACAATGGGTACAGATTTGTAATATTACATAATAAAGGCTGGAGCGTAATGGATGGTCATTCAAGGGCTTCATGAATTCCATTGACAGGACAGTGTTCTCTTTGATGTGTAAACCTTCACAGCAGGAGGCTGTTTTTGTGGGTACCCACTTGGGGAAGTGTGTGGCTCTGTGGGTTTGGGCTGTGTACCTGTGATCGTTAGGTTGCTGCTTCCTGTGGCTGGTAGAATGATGTCACTATTGGGCCTTCTATCAAGGCCCTTTACCCCCAGTCGCTCCAGGAACAGTCTGACCATGCTTTCTCAATTGTACGTCGCTTTGGGGTAAAAGCCTATGCTAACTAAATTAATGTGTACACATTTGCAGTATTTTGTGCCAGTGCCACTTTAATGTACTCTGCTTGGGTAACTCTTACCTGTGTACAAAATCCATAGATTTTTGCAGGCAACTTTTGTTTTTGCCCAAGTCGTTTCTTTGATATGATGTGAGGTGCGCATTTTCCTCCAAGACAGTAAATCTTTAGCCTGATGCTAATTCTGATTAATGTCGTGCAGCTGGCCTACATTGAAATGAATCTTGTATAAATGAATAGGGCCACCTGAGTAGAGGATAGGTGCAAGCATACGTAACCTAAATTGTTTGTTTGGTGAAGATTAATAGAAATTCTTATTTTGATCATAGGTCCCAGGGACAGATACATGGTTTCATGATTTATTCATTTAATAAATATCCCAAACTTTCCTTTACCCTGGACTCCCTATATGCATATCAAAATGTAACATGAGATCAGATTGTTTATGTTACAGTATTATGTGATTTCATTTAAGCAGCGGTGGGCCTTGTAACTGCTTTCTCCAATATCACATATCACATTGATTAGATTACATCTGTCGGACGAATGATTCCTCACGCCACTGTTTTAGGATAGTTAAACAGATAATGCAAAATGTATTCGTGTGCGTGGTGGGGGGGGGGGGGGGGGGGGTGCCTTTGATTTCCGCCCACCTCCACACTGTTAACGGAGATCACCCACAATGCCGAGGAGGGGGGTGAGGATTCCGGCCAGTTGGGGGGTCGCATACTTCTTGGCATCATTTATTTATTTGTTGCTTTGGCCGTGGGAGGGGTATTCGTGGATGACGGGTAAGTCTGCACCCCCCCCACTTCACTCTCCCTGATCTCAAAGCACTAGCCCTTACTGAGGACCCTGGGTGACAAGCCGGTGACAGTCTGATGGCTTGGCACTACACATTTTCCCCAGTGGTGACAGGAGATCATAGGGCCAGGAGCCGCTGGCCAATCAGAGAAGAAGGAAGGCCTCCCCCCTTCCAAAAAATAAAACATAAAAATAGGTGAACAAGACAGATAGATCATCTCATTTGCCTGTCAAGGTGGCTCTCAGACCATCCAGTGGCTATCTGGTACAGCTTCAATATCTATTTAAAGGCACAACAACAAAAGACCGGCATGCATCTTTAACCACCAGCCCCCCCGCCTCCTTCCAATTCTGCCCCTCAGGGCGCCTTTCTCATCTGCAAACGCCCCCCCGGTCCAGAATGGTTATTAATTGCCAATTGAATGATAAGCGAAGTTTAATCTGAGGCACATTTTTATAATCTTTTCGTTTTGACAAGAAACATCTGGGGCTGGTATTTATAGAATGATATAAAATTTCATTGTGTCTGTCACCCAGCTGCGGAGGGAACATCTGGCAGCAGTTCCGCGTCCGCTTGGAACCAGAACGTCTCGCAGACTTCTTTGTTGTTTATTTTGAATGCACAAAAAAAAAAAACATTCTGAATGAACACTGAGCAGCTTCATCTCTCACAGAAAAAAGCAAGGAACAGGGCCTGTTTAAAATATGTCTAAAATAGCTGGAATTTGTGTTTGTGAGTGTCCCAGAAATTAGCCCGTAAACCCCTTTGGGTTTGATTCCCGAAAATGCCACTCCGTCATGTCGTACGTTTACGACACAATAGTTGTTTTCCTTCAATTAGAAGTCCACGCCAATAAAAGTTCTCCAAAGACTGTTCTTCAGAGTCAAAACGAGGAGAGGCTATGCCGTCACACTTATTTATGGCCCTTTCTTGTATCTGTGCTTTAGGGGATTATTTACACTCTAATTCTCTGTTTCCGAGCAAACCTGACTAATTACGTAGTAGCTGTCCTTCCGCCTCCACCCTGCTGTCACGTCACGCTCCCCCCGCAAAGGATCTTTCGTGCGCCGTAACTGTCACCTTTCCAGAATCTTCCGGCAGCATTTCCATGGACTCTCGACCTCAGAGGTAACATAAACTCGCAGCGATAGACGCGCCTGATGGAAAACACATAAACGCGAATTTCTGCGGTCTCGTCCGGCCTCAGGCGGCAGTCGCGGCACAAAACGCGGCATGACCGATTGGATGTCAGCTCTGCAGGACCGGCTTTGACGATCCAGAGATGTCCTTCAGGCACAAGGGCTCTGTCTTCTCACTGAGAGGCCTGACCCCCGCCCCCCCCCCCTCACCACATTAGGAGGTCAGTATGCATTCAACAGTATCTATTCCATTTGGTAGAGTACATCAATTTACAGCACTGATGACAGAAAGTTATATGCAACCATAAATGGTGTAAAAACCTGCAGTGGAGACTAACAAAAAGCTTAAAAACCTCACCCCCTACCCTGAGAAGAATTCACACAATAACAGATGTATAAGTTTGTAGGATAATGGTTAAATTTCATTACCAGACCAAAGGAAAATGAGCCTGACTTTTTTGAGTTCAGTATTTGTGGTGGATAATTATTCCTGAAAATATTTCACTCCTATCCCCCCCACCCTCTTGTTCTGAAGTTACAACCCCCCCCCCATGTGCCCCATAGCCCAATGGATAAACCAGTATTTATAAACCGTCGGCTGGGTCTCACCAAGGAGAGTTTTTTTAACCCCCCCCACCCCCCGCCTCTGCCTCCATGGCTGTCTGGCCCATGCCAAGGCTTTTGCCACCCCCCCACACAAACTTTCCCGTGCCGTTATTATAAGCCCATTTTCGCAGCACTGATTCTCGCCACCGGGGGCAGCAGGGCTGGGTGCGTTGGCCCAAGGCACCCCCAAAAGGAGACATGGCAATGTCACAGTGTTTGGGGGTGCGAGGCCAGCTCCCCGTGTCAGCAGGGAGTGGTCTCTGCCCTCCTGGCGGTTTGGCACTGGGGGAAAGGCGCTGAAGTCTGGGAATGAGCCGTTGCTTGGATGGCGGCCTGTTTTCCTTGGATTGGCGTGTGGTGTGCCTGGGTCCTCTCTGTCTCTGAGAAATGGACTCCAATTAAAGGCACATCATGTCACAAAAATGCCATAATGCCTGTGGAAAAGGCACTCCACTGCAGTATTATTTAGATGATTGTGTATGTTTTTTTTTTTTCCACAAATGAAACATTTGTTTTGAGTTTTAATAAAAAAAATAATAATAATTAAAAAGAGGGAGGCTTCTAATTTCAAACTTCTTATGGTTTTGCTTAGTGTTTTTTGCTTGAAAATTCTTATGTCTCTGTTTTTTTAATTTACATAACTCACTGATTGGATGCATTTTATATCATACATTTTTGAACAAAAAATTAAAAAGCATTTGACATGCAGTTCTTTAAAATTTCTGACAGGGGGCAACAGTGAGCCACACAATGAGAGCTACTGTGGGATCTCCTGACTGCATTAAACTCAAGATAGGCTATGGAGTCAGGAGCTTCACACTTACTCCTGTTTGAGCGTGACCCCAGGCCCTCGTCCTGCTCCCCCTGAGAAGCCTAATCGCAGATTTGTCTGAGTTCTGAGACATTTTTGAGCTGCGGCCAGTCATTTTAGGGGAAACATCTGAGAAATCGCAATATCTGAGTTTCCTGGGGGGGGCCTATATGTCACATGAAACGGAGCTTAATTTGAATGATAAAAGAATCTTTCATGGCAAGTCAGAGTTGTGCAATTTTTCTTTGCAGTTGGCAAAAGAACCCAGTGCTAAATTTGAACTTAAAAAGTTCATTCACCTTTTTTATGCCAGTAAGTTTCCTTTTTTTTTGGTACTCTTGAGCATTTTTGTCAGTTCGCAAATTTACAGTTACCCCAACGCACCAGTGACAAGTTCACCAGTACAATGTGGAATTACTGACACCCCCCTAACATCATGAACAGTAAAGGCCAATACTCCCTTGTGACGGATCATAAAAACAAGTTTCTGCCACAAATTCGACAGTGCGGTCAAATTTACCAGTGGCAGATCCATGGAGGATGACAGGCAATCTGGTACGCTTACGTGGCATAATGTGAAGTGTTGTCTTTCACAGCTAACGTCCTGATAAATTTACCTAGCACAGCTCCAAGCTTGCATGCGACTTGGCAGACACATGGCAGTGGTTTCGAATCTGTTCCTCGGGGACCCACAGTCGGTCCATGTTTTTGTTCCCTCCCAGACAGTGCACATTTCTGCTACTGGGAGCTAGGTGGGAGCAAAAATGTGGACTGTCTGTGGGTCCGATAGGACCTGGATTGGGAAACACTGCCTTAGAGGGGTCTATGCAGCCGGCAATGTCACGTCCAGGCATTACACATAGCTATTTGAAAGCCAGTATCGAATAGACCATCATGTGACACAAAAGTGCCAGTCACATATTCTACTGAAACGCTATTAGCAGGCATGTTACCCGTGTGAAAATAACCTCAGCACCTGGGCTTAGTTGCGACGCATGTGTGTTTCCAGGACAACAGAGCGGCTGCATTATTTGCCCCGACTGTGCTGTGGCGGCGTTTCCATCCATCTGAAAGGCAGGTTTCAGCAGCCTGGGCCGCATCCAGGGTAGGGATAATGGCTGCTCGCTCTTCCCTAGCAACCGTTTCACCTTTCCAAGCGTTTCTCAGCAGCTACCAGGAATAGGCTCTGCGTCTCCTGTCACGTAAGAGACGCACCCTGCTGGAGGCAGGCGGGGCACGTTTTCCTCCTGAGACGGAATTTGGCCTCACCGTCTGAATCTGGGAGGGTCCGCTCACTCGCAGATTTGTAAACAGACGTTACTCTGGTCCACGCTGTTCACCCAAGAGTTCACTTGGTGAAGCTTGGGCTTTGCGCTATTTACATTCTTCATGGGGACTGTTTATGATACGCTAGCCCTTTTTTGCCATTTTGCAAATTGCTCTATTTAGGGCCAGATTCTCTTGGTTTATGTTCAGGTTATGCTTTTTGTATAGAGTAATGAGGAAAGAGTTTGCTGACATTTGTTTGATTTTGCTACTAAAATGATGACAATAAAATATGTTTAATTTGGAAAAATCAGACACGGAAGTCAACCCCCCCTCCCCCCAGGTTTAGAATCCAGGCTGAGTGGAAAGTGTCTGAGTTACGTGTCTGATGTGTGAAACCTTAGGTTTGGTACCTGAACAAATCTCCTTGTGTCTCCTGTTAAAAAAACGTCTTTCCTTTACAGTACCGCTTCTGTGTACTTGAGAGTGAAACACTTTTGCCACTCTAACATCGGAAATACTTGATAAAAATTAATTCGGGAGGGGCTTCTCTCACAATGTGCAGACCACACCCTGGTCCTTAAGAAAAATGGGGCCCCCAAGAGAGAGCCGGTCCACTGATTTAACGTCTCCACCTTCCTACTATCTTTGTTTCTGTGGTTAAGCACTTGAGGGAAAAAGGCAGAGCTCTACCACTCACCCCAAATGACTCAGTAATGACCTTAAAAAAATCCCCGCTCCCTTCCAGTCCTGAAGCAACATAAACTACTTGCACAAATATGTCCCTTCTCACCGCTTAACTGGTCAAGAACCAGGCGGGGGATTGGTAGGATCCTATTAAAAGTGATTTTTTTGTTATGCTCCAAGAGATAAAGGATGCAAACTGCGCTGTTTTTTCTTCTTTTTTAACATGTTATTGTTCCAAGTCAGCTCCCCGTGCCCCTGTCTGTTTGACCCGCTCAGATAATTCAAGACGTCTGGAGAATTTAACATGCTTGGAGACGTCAAACGGATTAATAAGGCAACCTGCCTTTTCTGCAGTGCCGTCTCACGCAACATGGCGGCGCTGTCCCTCACTAGGGCCTCCTACCATTGGACGCTGAGAAGAGGGACATGAGGGCTCTGGAGCCAGAGATTTGTAACTATAAAGTTGGAATATTTTGGAGACGTTACAGAGTTAGACATTAAAGGCTTTGATTTAAAAGCCGATAGCCCAACCCCGCGTCGGATCAGAACCACTGCGGGTGCCGGGAAACGGCACGATTCAGTCAGGTGACTAACTAGGCGAGGCTGCCAGCGAAGTCCACATAGTGCGGATGTCTGGTGGGGGGGGTAATCGACAACCTGCTGTCTCAGCTGCGGCCCCCCGCTGTGTGCGGGTCTATTTTAGGAAACGGCGTCGGGTTACGGCCATGGGAGGACACCTGGGACAGGAAGCCGCCTGGCCCAGAGCGAGCGTGGCAGACCGACCACTCTGTGTTTGATTCAGAGAGAAGCTCGGGGCCGGCTTCGGGGCTGGGGCAGGGCTGGGTTGTGGGGGGGATTCTGAGACTGAATGTGCTGTGATATTGTGAGGCTTAATTCAAATGGTCTTTTGGAATTTCAGACCACTGATGGTTACAGCAGAGAGGAAATTTGAATCAATGACTATGCAGGTCTATATGTCTGCCTGTCCGCCTGTCTGTCTGGGTGTGGGGGTAACAAACGATCTTGCACATGCTGGTCAAAAGGAACGAAGAGGAGAGGATGTTTAGCAGGACTTCCTCACACTCTCCCCAGATAACGCCCCTTAATTAAATCTGATTAGTCCTGCCAGGTATCGTTTCAGTGAAAATTTATTTCAGTCTACTGCAGCCATATCTGTAATACTCCTCCTGTTACCCCTGTAGCTGAAGGGGCCCCATGGGGGTCTAGGAGGGGGGACGAACGACAAAGGAAGGACACAAGTAGCGTCAGGAACCCCCGGGGTGCTACAGTCCTAGGAAATGCTGTTTGATCACTTGTGTAGGGGTACCAGACACTCATTTTACATTAATCACAGGATAAATCTGAGCTGAAAGTTGAATTTCACAGAAAATAAATAACAATATATTTCACTAGGCTGAGGTTCAACTAAGGTGGAGAAGTGTAGTTAATTCAGCAGGGGGGGGGAGGTGGGGGGGGGAGGCAATGTGCAGATAGATCCAATTAAACAAAGTGTGTCCATATCTTCACTTTTAAGCCAGAGCCAAAAGCCAACTCTCCAGCGCCAAAGTCAACCTCAGTTCAACATGTGTCTGCCACTTTCCATATCTTATCAGGGCTCAGGGCAGGATGATGCTGAGTGTGATCGTGGGAGTGAATATATATGGCAGGAACTGGCAGCAGTGCGTGGTGTGGGGTAAACGTGTATGCACGTGTGCACTGGGGGCAGCCGCACCCAGTCTGCAGGGCAGCAAGACGCAGTCCGCGGGGCAGCCGCGCCCAGTCTGCGGGGCAGCAAGACGCAGTCCGTGGGGCAGCCGCGCCCAGTCTGTGAGGCAGCAAGACACAGTCCACGGGGCAGCCGCGCCCAGTCTGCGAGGCAGCAAGACACAGTCCGTGGGGCTGTTGCACTCAATCTGCAGGGCAGCAAGACACATTCCGTGGGGCAGCCGCACGCGATCGATGACTCCAATTCGGTAACGTTACAAAGAGCCCTGTTGTGTCTAGAATCATCAGAGCGCAAATGAGCTTTCAGGGGTCTGTGATTCACACTCGCACTGATACTTAACACTATGGGTCCGGTTTTATAGGACCCCCCCTCCCACGACTCCAATGGTGCCCCCCTCCCCAAAGGGTAAGAGCCACCAGGTGGCCACCGAAGAGACAGAAGGTGAAAATGAAAGCACCGTTTTAAAGTCCCAAAACAGGTTGCGTCTGGCCCTAACTTTCATATCTCGTGTTCTCGAGTGGGGGGAGGTTTGACTCTCCCCACACCCTCCCACCTACCCCCACTGCCAGCAGTATCGGCACTCTCCCTCCAGCTCAATGATCCGCCTTCATTAAGAGGCTTGAAGGTTATGAATGAGCCAGGCTGAGCTCCTACGCGCTAGAAAGCCCAGCTGTTTCCCATTAAGACCCAGGAAAATGCTGGTTCTGTATGAGACAGTGCAGGTCCCGGGTAATCCCTGGCAGGTAGTTCTGATGAGACGCAGAATTCAGCTGGTGCGGAGGGGCACTTCCGAACCAAACGTCAGATCCAGCTCCAGAATAATCTCTCTTCTCGCGTTCACCCCGGGATACACGCACACATACATAAGATTCATTCATTTTATCAGTTTTAAAGCTTTTAATTTATTATTATATACAAAACTAAAACAGCCAGGCTATAACTGTTACTTCTGTGGCTGGCATCCAAAAAAGAAAACTAGATATCTTGCTCTAGCCAGACAGTCTGTATATTTATTATTTCTTTTAACGAGATGATATAAATCCGAGTGGCAGCAAACAGACAAGGTAAGCTTCCCTTCTCCCTCGTGCTCACACAGAAAATAAATGCAGAGTGAGAAGCATCCCAACAGGGCTGACATCACAATTCTGACTCCAAGCAATTGCCATGGCGATGTGACAAGACAATGACCCTGTTCCATCTACAAACAAAACGTCCTACTCATTTCAAGTGCCGTATCGGCAGTTTTATGCCTTTTGCACTTTTCACTTTATTTTCATTATTTGATTATGTATCGAGGTAACTTCGCGGCATCATAAAAGAAAAGTCAAGCCTGCGGCTTTTCCCTGGTCTGGTCTGGCCCGGAGCTGCCTGCAAACGCATCGCAAACCTGTAACCAGAATAGAGGGTGATGTCGGATGGAGTAGGCCTCTGTGGTTACGGTGAAGCTTTATTTACGGTCGGCTGTTGGTGTACTGCTCAATTTATTGGCTAGCATGGTTTCTGAAGGCAACCCCCCCCTCCCAACCGCCCTCACCTGACTTTCAAAAGCAGAGCATTCTGTAAAGCAGGGTTCTACATAAAAATCTTAGCTAATGATATCCCACCGACCCAAAAAGAAACGTTTGATTTTTTTTTTCTCTCAACAGCAAGCTCACTCACAATAGCCGCCTTGCTCTGCCCCCACCCAGGAACATGTGCTTTCAATTGCAATTTCATTTTCCAGAAAAGGTCCCAGGCCCTCCATATATCCCACCCCCCCCCCAACAAAGGCATACAGTTTTTGCCCATGGAGGCTGCTCCTTTAACCCAGCTTCAGATACATCTCCCCACATGCACCACCCTTAAACACACCTACCACGTCACCACGCTGATACGGCGTGCAGCACCCATGCATGTTAACTACAGACACCACACACTGAGATCGCACCTTCGCAAAATGATCTCCCTGCAAGGATAGGATAGATATAGGCATTGATGTGTCAAAGGTATGCATTTGCTTTAGCATTGTGCTGAGCAATTAAGGTAGACGGAATGCCTAATTATCTGAAAACTTATGAATGCTACAGGCAATCAACGGAGGCTAGCATTTAGCTTTCCTGGTAAATACTGCTATTATGACTGCTGGATGGAGACCGTTAACTATGAACCATTGTTCTGAATGTCCGATTTATTCCGCGATTGAATCCCAAGGGCAGTGTCACCCACTAGAAGGTGGGGATTCTGTTATCCACACTTGCACGGTGGAGCAACAAAGGCAGAATAAGGCTGCTTTATAAATAACGGCAGTCTATAGCTACGCCCATCCATCAACATTTATCTTTGGCGTGCCTTTCGTGTCTTTGTGTCTTATTAATGGAAAAGTAAGCGCAAGTGAATTGAGAAACACGAAGTGAGAATGTGGAATGGCCGAAAATTTTGGTATAAAAGTATAGATATAGACTAGAAAATGTATGCAGATGTGTAGCATTTCAGTTTTAATGCGGCGAATAGCTGTGACGGACCTGCTGTTCGTCCTGCCGCCCTTTGTAAGCTGTAGTTGCAACTCTGTCCACTAGAGGAACCACTTGCCTCACTCTTAACCATAAAGAGAGATGGAAATGTTTCCTTTTTCCAGGATTGTGCTCACTGAGAGTAGATTTCAGTGTAGGACCTATTGCATTTTCTGTGAGTTTAAATGAAGTGTCTCCCACTGGCTGCTGTTCTAACCAATGTGATACAATAAGAAAAAGTTTTTATTGAGTAGAAGTGTTAGGATGATATCTATTAAGGGTTGATTTTGATTGAAGCTGATTAATCACTGGACCTACAAACCACTGAAACTGAAAAACCTTTAGCTGAAAATCTAACAACCACCACTGCTACTAAGTCATTCTGTCTATTCCGCCTTTCGTTACTGAACTTACCTCAGTCCGAATGTTTCATGAGCGTATAACTGTTAGGAATCTCGACAGGCTTGCGATGCTGCGGCTGGGACGGTCGCTCACAGCATGCTGTCTCAGGATGACCGACCGCGATCGCTTTATGGACGCACCTTGTGATGATTGAAAGTGGAAGTAACGCCAGGTTGGGGGGGGGGGGGGGGAAAACAAATAACTAATTAGCAAAACTAAAACACCTGCGGAATCATAAACTAGGTAACACTTTCCAGGTCAGGACACTTGAAGCTGAGCCTATGAGACGTTCTGTAATAAACCCTGGGGGGTGTTCCGCTGGGATCTAACAGCGGGGGGGGGGGTCCTCATGTTTGTGTTGATGGAGCGGTGAAGGTCTGGGTAGGACCCAACACTCATGACAGGAGGGATGCTACAGTTGGAGCGGAGAAAGCCCTGGCAAGGAAGCCATTCCAGGAGGTGGGCTGCTAGCCAAAAACGATTAGATATTGGGTGATGGATGCTTGAGTGATAGATACTTCAGTGATGGATACTTCAGTGATGGATACTTGGACACATGGTGGATGAGGCAGAGTGTGGGAGGTGTGTGGCTTAGCGGGTTAAGCCTCTGTGCCTGTAATTGGAATGTTGCTGTTTCAAGCCTCAACAGAATAGTTATATCTGTATCGGGTCCATATGCAAGGCCCCCGACCCCCCAAAATGTTCCATGGGGGCCAGGATAGATGGCCTGAGACTACGCTCTGAGCACAAGCTTTGCTCTCCCTTGGGTATATGCAAGAAGAAGCAGTCCAATGTGCAAGTGGCAACCACTATCATTTTCTTTTCTCTTTTTTATTTGAATGATTGAAAAGCTATGTGAAAATGAGATGGATACATTCACTCTTGATGGCCTCTATATTAGGAGTCTGCCAATGGTGGGTGTAATAATTTATCTGCAAAAGTGGAGTGGTGTTTGGGTTAAATACAGGAAAAGGTACAATGTGCCATCTTTACCCCGAAGTGGCCAAAAAGAGTTTAATAACAACCTAGCAACCTAATACAACCTAGCTAGATTCTCATGTCCCTGCACAGTTCGTCAGGCCACTCTTAGACATAAAGCCTCATGACCTAGCATTTCAAAAAGAATGATTTTCACATGCTATATAAGGACTATGCTACCATTTAACCAAGTAACTTGACTCTTTAACCAAGTAACAGACTCTGTGACCTTCAGAGGGCAGGATTGACCTTTCCCTGTAAACTGGCATCTCTGAAGGGGTCGTAGGCCTACCTGCAATATGAAAAGATGACTCTCCCTGCTAACAGAATCGATTTAAATCCATTCCAACTACTCCCAGTGAGAAACGCAAGGGTTTGTGAACCTCTCACCCCAAAATGAGGTGTCGCAGCACAGTGATTTACCCCCTGCACCAGCGACCCCTTTAAGGCAACGTTTTCATCAGGCCGGCCCCTAACCAAGGACTTATTTGCACACGCTAGTAAACGCATCTCTCCGCATCACGTGATGCCTGGTGAATTTGGCAACCAGCTCCAAGAGGCACCTGGTCCAGAATGACACTTATTTGCATAGGTTAAAAGGGGAACGCTAACACTTTCACGCCAAGTGTAAAGTATAATAAGCCCGAGCACAGAGAAATGGTGACTGCCCTGCGGTGGGGACGCCTTAAGATACCAAGCTCCCTGCCTTACCCATCCATCCCACAACCCAGCCAATAAAGCGGCAGGCCCATCACAAGCACAGGCTAACATGCTAACAACAAATAAAACCATATAAAAAAACTCGGAAATGTAGATAAAGTATGCTGCTTCGATCTCCCTTTCACCATTTCCTTGCATTATCTCCTTCGGTTTGGTTTTGCAGTAGAAATTAAAAAAAAGTTAATTAAGCTTTAAAAAAGATCAGCTTATGGGTGTTTTCTAAACGCAGAATGCCCTGTGCGGCGCTTAACTTTTAATCACGGCATTACATGTAAGAACGCTTTGGCGTTGCAGGCGAGTGTCGCGGGCGATGATTAAATTCACAGTTGCTATGGGTGACATTCTAATTTGACTTCTTTGTAAACACTGTGGTTTGAGCAACAGGTGCTTGTTATTTCTGTACCAGGGCTGCAAGCAGCTACTTCCTTCATGCTACCTTTGTGCCTTCTGAGGCTAAAAATAAATCTACAGACAGAGGCAGGAGGGAGCAAGTGAATGTCTGTGGTCCCCCTGGGCATCACACCCTTGGGATCCAGCATTTGTTTACTGGCTGCCCATGAAGACGAGAGGTGTAAAGCGCGCTCTGGTCCCGTCCGCCTCCGGCCCGCTTTCTACCGCACTCTTAGAAGTAGAGCAAACATCGACTGTGACATTTAGTTTCCATCAGCTGAGAGGGGAGGGGGAGAGTGGGTCTGCTTCCATTTGTATCTGCTGATAAGGAGGTGGGGTGGAGCTGATGTCGGGGGGGTGTTCAGTTAACCGCTGTGGCCGTGAGAAAATCGCTGAGCTCATCGTTTACGGTGCAGGAAGACTTGGCAAGATATGAGGAAAGGATTTAATTTTATTTTTTGGCCCCGTAGCCAGCGTGTTTATCAGCAGCCCCCTACCCACACACAAACTATTTAAACTGTAATTTATAACAAAATACCGGGTTAATGAGAGCAGTGGGTTTAGTATACCTCTAACCCTACCCACCGTGTCCTGCAGTATCAGCAGCACAGGACACTGGCAAAATACCCTACTCCTAAGCTGGGGCACTGCAATAGGGGTAAAGTTAGGATGATTCCAAGGGCCCCCAAGGGCCTGGGGCCCTAAAATATTCATCCATCCATTTTCTGTAACTGCTTGTCATATTCAACGGGCCCAAAGCCTACCCTGGAGGCCATAGGCACAATGCAGGGAACAACCCAGGATGGGGCACCAACCCACCACAGGGCGCACTCACACACCATTCACTTACACATGCATATCTACAGGCAATTTGGAAACTCCAGTTAATCTCAGTATGTTTTTGAGCTTTGGGGGGGGGGGGAACCAGAGTAACTGGAGGAAACCCCATGATGACACAGGGACAGCATGCAAACTCCCCACACCCCCACACATGAAACCCTGGCAGAGACTCAAACCCAGAGGTGTGAGGCAATAGTGCTAATCACTGCCCCACCACGCCGTGTCACCCCATGCCAAAATATTTGGAACACAGTTGGATTGGTCTGCATTGGGGACCCAATATCATGTGTTTTCATGGGGCCCAAAATCTCTAGCCACGTGTCTGCCCCTAAGTGTCTCTATTATCATAATATCTGACATTTAGTTAATGTAGTTTTTGTTTTGCAACATTTAATATTAAACGTAATCGTATACACAATTAACCAATAAACATATCAGTATAGCGTATACTTCCTTTGACAGATTCAATTTGCAGCAGCAGGTGATCGGAAGGTCGCCGGTTTGAGCCTGGCCCTGATGAAAGCGCCAATCTGTGGGCCCTTGAGCAAGCCCTTAACTCCCAGCTCCATGGGTGGCTGGCCCTCACTACCAAGTCCTTTAACCCCCAGCTCCATGGGCACCACTGCAGGTAGCTGGCCCTCACTGCCAAGCTCGCTCTCACCTACATGTGTGTCTGTGTGTCATGGAGGAATTCCCCACATGAATCAATAAAATGTCATCTTTATTATCAGAGCAGGACTAGCTACAGAGTACAAAGGTTCCAGAGGGATAAATTCTCTGATATAGGCTACGTAATGAAACAGATATTACTCCAGGCTATAACAACACTTTAAGTAAAATTCTGAACCCTTATCCTCCAGATGTTATTGTCAGTGCAGTTTGATTTTCATTAACTGTGTTAGTTATTTGCAAATTAAGCAGAAGGGATAACCACTTTTAGGTATCATATATTAGGTATCTTTCTATGAATAAGTATATCTGAATAAGATACATAAATAATCGCCCTCTTTGTGTGGCCTACATATGTTTGGCACCATGGCCCTTCCAGAGAGCGGTCTGTACAGCTTCAACAGCCTCAGCAAGCCAGAAGGACGTTTCGGAGGGGTTAGTTGAGGTTGATGTACTTCAGGTGAAAATAATTGAATGCAGCCCCCAACCAGAAGGAACAGGCCACGGGTGAGATACAAGATATTTATGTATTTATTATACCTCTGTTATCATGCTTGCTTTGGCAGAGTAAATCAACATTTCAAATGTTGCTTGCATCCAGGTGTATTCGATACGCTGTAATCATTTGGATATAAACTGCACATAAATATGCATGCAGTCCTTCCTCAAACATTTAGCAGGTCAACATGAAAATGCATAAAAAAATAGAGAAATAAAAAAGAAACACTGTTATATTGCGCAAAAGCTGCCCTTTTTGAGCTGTGACTCAGTGAATTGACTGGAGCTCAAATTGATCAATACATCAACATCAGATAAAGATGCATTCTGGGAAGGTTCCTGTGTGGCCTTAGTGATGACCATGTGGGTGAGAAGACCATGGCATGAATGGATTAGAGGAGGGAGTGTGCGCCCTAATCCTTTTAGCAGAGGGGTCAAACTCAAACTTCTGGGTTTGACCTCAGGAGACAGATAAATAACATACCCTGCTCCTGTGCCCCACCCATCCAGTACAGCGCCTCTAAGCAATGGCTGTCCTCTCTATGCCTGTGCAGGAAAAAAAAAATTGTTTGCTTAGTTGTGCAGCAGAGAACTGAGACTTGGAGTTTTGTTATTTATTTTTTTTTAGCATTTGAGGCGTAAATAAGCCTGTTTTTCGAGTAATCTGTACCTTATCATTACTGCCCTAATGATCCTGCCACACGGTTTTTAAGTATGCTAATTCAGAAATATGAACTGGGGCTTTCATGTGTTAAAATAAACCCAGTTAACAAGTTAAAATGATAGCAGATAATTTTAGGTTTGAGTTATTCGAATTTCCGTTTGGTTGAGGGTTGATGCTTGTGACTGTAATGACATTTTCTTACCCTGTGCAATTTCTGTACATTCTTATTTTTGCCAACTTTCCATTAAGATTTAATTAAAAACAGGCTGTTCCACATCTCCAAACCATGCGGGTAGGAACCTTTAATAAAAGCCTAAGCATTTGAACATTCTAGCATTCTAGCATCTAGCACTGATATCACCCCTGCCATCCACCCCCTCAGAACGTAATTCCTTTCTGACCTGTACACTTTGTGGTGAGAGTTCTGTGGTTGCCCGTGGTTGCAGTAAAGGTGCCGACACATGACGGTAACGTCAATTTTTATTATGTCTTATCTGATTAGATGTTCTGAAAAACATTGGCCATCTCAGTTCACTGGAAAAGAAGAAAAAAAACAGAGAAACAGAGGAAGACAAAAATTGTCAGTCAAGTATATTTCGTAAGCGGCTTCCTGCCTAGCATCTGAGCTGGGTTGGCTTTTGAAACTGCTGCATGTTGTATTCAAATGAGTATACAACTGACAGCCTGTCGACTTACTGTGCATGCTCAGATTTCTGCGAACACGGTCTCCTCTCCTATTATGCCAAACGGGTGAGGATCCTTGCCACCAACCACCTAAACCTTGAAAATCGTGATTCTCGAAAGCCAGTGAAAATGACCTACTCAGCTGACCGGTTGCAATTAATAACTGGGGTCTTGCAATATGAACCAAACTCAAAGTCAACGAAGAACAGGCAACCATTATCAAGATGGTAAAGACCTTCACGAACCTTCACACCTTCATTCCATTTAAATAGCTCAGTCTATATTTTCCATCTTGACTTTCAGGATGCCTTCGCTAGTCTGGCAATGAGCACAAATTTTTGGCACAATCTGAAAGCGTAACATTTTGGAGGACAGCTTGTCTCAGTCAATTTTGGCCTTCTCATCATTGAGGCCTACCTCCAAAGTGGAGACATGCCCTACCTGTGTCCTGCATCCTGTCCAAACTGCCCCCCACCCCCCCACACCGCTCCCAGCCCCCTCCCCTGCTGCTCCCGTCCCTTGACCTCTTGCCCCTGACCTCCTGAGAGCAGCCGTTTCACTGCACGGCACACACCAGGACTCCACTGTTCTGTTATCCCAAATATCCGGTTACAGTTCATAACTCAAGGGGGTCTTTAACGTGTTGGAGATCACAACCCTGCCCGTTAACAGCTACTAGGCCGGCCTTTCTTACTCTGCCTATTACGCTGCCTGTCAGAGGCCGCCGTCGGACCTTTCCGGTCTCCTGAGGTGGCATCCTCCTTAAGCCTCTCTTTCCATTGACCGGCCTGGTTCCTGGAGCTTTCCCGAACAATCACAACATTCACCTGCAAGCCCCCGAATCCTTACAGAAACCAATTATTGGCATAAACCTTAGCCAGAACAGAAGAGGTATCAGCTGCAGCTTTCAACAGACCAGACGGATAGTTGACTGCAGGTAGAAATCCATAATGAGAATCGGTGAGAATCGAACCTACAAGCCCGCAGGTATACTGCCATTACAGCACCGCTGTCATTAGAGCAAAACCTAAAATTTTGTAGGACATCGGGGCTCAGGAGACTGACAATGCACATTCCAGAAAGGAACAAGGACTCAGGTTAAAATGACCATAACCTTTTTAATGGCTAACCTCACCACTCAAAACACACAAGCCTCCCCGACCTTGGGTGCTGTGTCAAAGTAAAAGTCAAGCGAGCTATTCTGCCCTTTTTCTCGAAAGCATTTTTTACATAACCAAAACTGTGCACGCTTCAAAATATGAATGCATCAATTACACATACATTATATGGCCAAAAATTATGTGGGCACTGCTTGTCCAACCCAAAACCAAGAGTATTCGCATTAAGTCGGGCACACTTTGTGCTGCAATAGCCTCCACCTTTCATGGAAGGCTTTCCAGGAGTTGTTGTAACATTGCTGGTGGTATTTGCTGCCATTCCTTATCTGTCAGCTTGTGTAGCCTACACCTTCATAACTGAGCATGCTCCCCGACGGTCTGCCCTTCTCTAGCTGGGCAGAAATTTGGCCAAAGTACTTGGGGATCCTGTGATGGCGCTAAGCTGAAAGTCACTGGCCTCTGTACGACCAACCTTTGTTGCTATAGGAGTATGTGGCTGTGTGCTTAATTTTATATATTTTATATTTTATATAAGTCTGACTTATGAGCTAATTCCTCTGATTAATAGGAGTGTCCTCATACAGTGTATACTTGAAATTCAGTGTACTGTTTTATCCATTATAGCCTAAATATTTATTCACTGTACAGCCCCCCATCCACCCCCCCACGACCATTAGTCCCCTTGACAGTGCCACCACTTGCACCCCGCAGAAACGGTTCCATTATCTTACTGGCTATTATCTGCGTTTGTACCGTATTTGAACTTGTCACAGCCAATTGAGGCACAGTAATTGATGCCCAGGCCCGAGCGGGCTGCCAGGACGTCCCAGCTCCGTCACCGAAATTACAACTGTCATTTCCCATCTCGCCCGGCGCCCCTCAAGCTACCTGCACGCAGATATTTTGTTATCTCATCACTTTGGATAGCCTCCTATAATGGAGTCGGTCGAGGAAACACACACGAAAAAAAGCATCAATTAAGGAGCGGAGTGGCCAGACGTCAGTCAGTCTGCGGGAGACTCCGTCATCGAGGTCTTCCATCCACACACACGTGGATGCTTCTGCACTGCTAATGCCCTGTTCTTTCTTAATCTCTAGCAGCCGTTACCTCCCCTTCGATGTTCACAACTCCTACCAGTGCTCATATGATTCCATTTTATTAATGGAAGTATCATATCATTTCATTAAGATCGATTTGGTATAAGGTTAAGGTATAAGATTAAGATTGACTTGGTATTTCTAATCAAGAAATCATGTTTTGTTTTTCATCTTATTTGTTTTTATCTACCAACAGCGGTGTTTACCACCACGCGAACCACGCGTGGGGCCCACAGAGTATGGGAGCCCCCTATTGGCCATAAGTAGTCACTAGATTGGGGAGCCCCAAAGTGACTTTTTGGACCCTACCCCTGTACAGGACATTGAGCTGAGGGCATTCCGGACCGCAGCAGGACAAACACTCATACTTCTTGGGGCCACTGTTGTGAAAGGCACTATGTAACGATAAATTGAACTGAATTGATTTGAATCATTTACAGACGGCCTGACTGCATGGTTTTGGACGGTGGGAGGAAGTCGAGGATAACAGATCCACTTAGTACCCCATTTATAATTCATTATAACTGCTTGCATTTATTTATCTATTTACGTTGCTACATATCTCTGCAATTAGATTTTTATATCGGAGGCTGCCATCTGCGTGACCTTCTAGGGTCTGGCAGCGGTGCAGGGGCGTCGCATGCGAGTGGAAAGTTTAATACAGGACGTAACCAGCGTAAATATGTTGTGCAGGATGGCAGAAAGCCAACCTGGCATATAGGGCGAGCAGCTGGACGGCCGCGATGCTGTCTTTATGATCCCACCAGGTCCGGGGGGTTGGGGGCAATAATAAAGTCCTCAGCACCTCAGCATCGTCATGAAGACGGCCCCTCGGGGAGCGAAGGTGGGCGGTGGCCCCCGGGTACACCCCCGCAGCCAGGCTGCACACGCACCCCCTCCGCGCGCCAGCTCCGACCCCTCCCTGCCTCGCCACGGCTAGCCTCCATTGTCTCAGCTGTGCGCCCGTGACCCGCCGCCTAGTGGGGGGGTGTTCCTATTTATAATCATCTGCTTCCCCTGCCCCCCACCCCCCTGGCCGGGCTTCCCCTATTCCACGGTCCCGGCTTCCTCCCAGTCAGGCTGCTCTTTCTTTCGTCTCTTTTCTCCATGTCCTGTTTATGACTCACCCCCCTGGACTGGTGGCTGGTCCTCAGGGGGGCTTTGTAAGTTCCGCGTCTAATTATCCAGGTCGGGGGTGGGAATTATGTCTGCTTATCTTCTCCAGCAAATTAATTCTTCTCCCAGACACAATGGTGGGAGGAGGGACGTGACACAGGTGTTTTTCTTTTTTCCTTTTTTTTTCAAACTTTTATTTGGACTCTTAGAATCTTAAATTGGGGCGACGCCACCTTTCGCCTGCCATCTTTAATCACTGCGTCTCAACGGTTTCCACCGCGCTACAAGTCCACAAAGTGGTATGTAACAGAGCGATTAGACATAGACATAGACCTGTACGGCCATCAAGCATATTCTGAAGTCTTGATTGTCTGGAAAATATACATTTAATCCATGTATTAGTACAAATAAATGAATAAACAGTTAATCGCATATTATGCTGACCAAAGTTGCTAGCAATTATCTGCATTGTCATGATTTGTAAATTATAAAATTGTGCATGCCTATCCAAGCCAAAAATATTATTTTGATTTAAAAATAATAAATAACAAAGCTTGTCTGTCTCAACAATACAGCATAAACCAAACAAGGCATTAGAGGCTTCCTCCAAATGACTATTCATAAATTCTTCTTTGTAACCTTCAACTATGAAAGCATGACAGGAAATGACGAGGGCGGCTGCAGAGAGGCATGAAAACACGTTTTTTAAAAAGGGGCCCTCCAGAGACACCCGCTGACAATAGATCAAAATGCGGCTGGAACAATAGGCCCAAATCGCCGGCAACATTCCGGCCTCGTCCAGGTGTTTGTCACCGTGTGAGAAAATGTGCTCGGTTTGATTGCCTGGCCGTTTAAAAGTTCGGGCCAAGGTTAAGGTCCACCTGGATTTGGAAAGCCTTGTCTGGCCAGGAGTAGGAGTGTGCTTTAACCGCCGCTAATCTTCGTAATGTTTATCAGACAGGAACATCTGTTGTTCTCCGTTGCCCAGATGTTTCCTAACCTGCTTCTGGTCGCTGAGAAGGCCACGCGTGCAAGACCACTCGCCCGATGTAGCTGCTGGATGGATTCTGTTAGAATTGTTTGTCTGAGCCTTTGTCATGCGGGTGGTAACCTAGCAATACACCCAAACAATCCCGAAATGCCATCGCTGAAGGACAAGGGAGGAAATCTGTTACGTTTACAGACGAGTTTAAACAACCAAAACCAGATTTTATTTACTTATTCAGAATGAAAGGCACAAATTAAGATTACCTTAAATAATTTATATTTTATTGTAGAGTGTTCTACATAAGGTAATGTTCATTTATTTATTATTTATGTCTCTGTATAAAACTTGTTGTGTAAGGTCATTCTTCAAATTGGAAATAAAGTGATGAACAGATGTCTTATATGACTGCAACAAAACTAGCTGGATGTTTGTGAAGCAACTTGTCAAGGTGGGTGGGCTGATTGTTAAATCCCAAAATAAGAATTAACTGTAAAATGAACCTAAAGCATTTGTGTCACCACCCTCGGAAACAATGTCCTCTGCCCTGTCCAAAGAGCGTGTTTTGAGTGCGACGTCACAATGGCACCATTGGGAAGGTGCAGTTCATTTAGGGAGGAGTTCCTAAAACGAGATTCACCCTTGAGAAAGGTACAGTGACCTACGAGGAACCTCCGTGCACAGAGGTAACACAGCAAGTGGCCGGGGTCCTTATTCTCATCAGGCAAAGATGGAGACAGCCCTCGACTTCAAGGCTTCTCTCTTCTGCATCCAAGTAGGCCAGAAACTGCTACAGGTGCCATACGTGGTAAAACTGTGTTTTTAAGCTTCTCCCTCTGTGATGCCAACTTGCCTTGGCTCATAAAACTCCGGCCCCCACATTGGCAAACACCCAAGACGTCTGACGTCCAGAGCACCTTCCAAAGATGTCCTCCTGCATTTTCATTGGCGTTCCGGCAGTAGACGTGGCCTTAGCATCCTATTCGCACTTACAACCCTGGCCTGAAGAAGTGTGGAGGCCCATTCTGCCACAGCTGGCCCTCTGCAGAAGCTGTCTTCATGCGATCTCCTGCACAGGCCCTGCGGTTTTACTGCATGGGTAAAGAAAAGAAAAAAAAAACGCAATATCTCTTTACACCCACACATGCAACCAACACCTAAATAGGCTTTCAGACTGAACCTCTGCATGACGTCACTCAAAACCAAAAGCTAGCGAGGGGGGCTTAGATAAAACACACTTTAGAAGAATTACTGCTTTAAATATGTGATTTTTCCAGGTTGCACGGCTCTGACGACATTGCTGAAGCGTAGGGCATCGTGTCGTGGTTCTTCTTTCAAAGTATCTTAATGTTTCCTTTCTGTTTTCTGGGTTTGCAATTTTGAGGCATGGTTCACATTGACATCTTGGTGGCATGTTAGATACACTGCCTTTCACATTGTTTTGGGGGGGGACTTACCTTCTTATCACATTGACAGGACATCTGGGTAAATATTAGTAACTCATAAACCGATTTTTTTTGTGTGAAAGAGTTATTTTACTACCAGGGCTCTGGCATTGCTGGAGTTTCATTCTGAGCGACGTCCAGTTCTTCTACCCTGCGACCGACTCATCACGGTCACCATAATTTTATAAGTGATTAGCGAAAATGGATGGGCACTCGGAGCAGTAAGGCAAGATGGGGAAGCAGATAAGGCATCTACAAACATCAGCTGTGCAAATCTAATACTTACTGGCCGCTAATCAGCCAGCATCGTCGCTATGTAATGTCCCTTTAAAAAATGGTGCTTTAATTCTAGCTGCATGGATCATGCGTCACTGATATATCCAAAAATGTTTCTCTTTGCTTATAGGAAGATATAGATGGATTAATTATCCATCCATCCTGATCATTTATGACGTGGCACAGGGTTGTGGTGAGCCTAGAATCAAGCCAGACACTATAGATGTGCCCTAATTCTATGGACACTCTAGATGTGCCCTAACTCTATGGACACTATAGATGTGCCCTAATTCTATGGGCACTCTAGATGTGCCCAAACTCTATGGGCACTCTAGATGTGCCCTCACTCAGTGTCTTCTGCACTGAAGAAAAAAATCTGCACACACAAGGACACATCTGGCCTTGCAATCTCACAGTTGCAACTTCAAGTCTTGTTAGCAGCACTGAGTAATTTACAAATTTACAAACTCTCCATTCATCTTATCCCGCACAGGGTCACAGACAGCCTGGAGCATCCTCCCTGGCAGCACATTAGGTAGGGGTGCACCCTGGATGGGATGCTAGTCCATCATAGGGCACACACACACGCACACATTCATACAATGTGGGATAACTAGTCTTTGAGCTGTGGGAGGAAAATGCCCAGGAAGAGCCATAAACTGCATGCACTCAGAAGGCGGGAATCCGCCGTCCAAGCTGCAAACCGCCGACACACCATGCCGCCCCTAAGTCATGTATTAAACCTAACCTTTAATCAGAATATCATATTGTATTTCAGTTAACACATACTGTCAATGGTGTGAATCATGTTCTTGTGAGAACCCGTCACATTTATTGGTACTACTCTAGAATAAGGCTACCTTTATAAAGGATTTATGCATGGTTTACAATCAGGTTATTAATTAGGTTGTAACACTTTGTATATCATTAATAGATAATTATAATCAAGTTATAACAGTTTTCTATTTATTAATGAGTTACTACCATTTATAAGTGGCAAAAGGGGATTTTATTGTGAAGTGTCACCCACTTAATTTATTTCACAGACATTTTAGTTTAAAACGACAAATAACATGTTAATTTCAAATTGCCATTACGTGTACTATTTACATTTAAACTAGAGAAGCTCTGCCACAGGATAGCTACCGGTTTCAAGCTCACTGATACTCATCCGGGCATGTAACCAGTGGTCAGGAACTTGGTGAAAGTGGAATTCACTTTGAGGATTAACTGACATACTGGGCACCTGACAACTGCCTGGAGTATGTTAGAGTCCAGCCACACTCTCGCGGTCATAGAGGGAAAAATGATCACAGCCTAATTTTTGTTGGTGTATATCCGAAAGCCGTAAGCCTGCGCGGCCGATCCCACAGAGCAATTCATCACGGATGTATGACGGTTTGTTCTCTGAGCCAAATACTGGAGGATCAGAGATTTCCTCCTTAATAAGCATCCTCAACCAGATGATCCTGGAATCTCCAAAACTGATAAAATTGTCATAACTTATCATTTGTTCCAGACAGTCTGGCAGGCATTTAAAAGGTATATTGTGGATGTATGTCTAATATATATATATATATATATATATATATAAAATTGGTTTTAAGCTTCTGGCTGCTTTTCTTTCGCGTTGCACATTTTCAATAAAGGCCCAAGTTTCCTGTGAAGTACAGACACATGGCAGATTAGACTGCCTATATTTGGCCGCCAGATTCAGAGGGTTAGGGGAAGTTGGCCCATAATGAGGTTCATGCTGCAGGTTTCCTGTTAGGCTGCCCCTCGCTGCAGTGTGCATCATGCGGCCACTAGGTTTGCCCGCTCTGCCCACCTGCATAGTGGCCTGTATACTAACTACAAGTGAGATTCTAATAACACATGAACTAAGGTCCCCACTAACCAAACCTTTGTCACCTTTAAAGTTACAAAGCACATTTATTTAGTAATAGCCCCTGTATGTTAGTTATTTATTTTTTTTTTTTTTTTGAGGAGGCCATTCGACCCATCAAGCTCGCTTGGGGAGAACTTAACTAATAGCTCAGAGTTGCTAAAATCTTATCTAGCTCTGATTTAAAGGAACCTAAGGATTTAGCTTGCACTACGTTATCAGGAAGACTATTCCATA
>JAODKM010000050.1:130496-164317 GCA_026780845.1 Petrocephalus sullivani | reverse complement strand
ATGTTCTCCCGCTAATTTCCACCTATGGCCACGAGTTCTTGCATTTGTACTAATGCTGAAATAACTATTTGGTTGAATATTTCTAGCTCATTGGTTATTTTATTTTTTTTTTGTAGTTTTTTTGAGACATGGAATCTATGGAATGTGACATGCCCATCTGAGTTCTGAATTGACATTTTCTTTATCAACTGGGGGTCATTAATTTCCTCACTCAACCCCACACTGTCCCTAAGCAAACTTCACTGCCCAATTTCATTTCTTAGTTTGCAAAGTCGATGCCCCTTTAGAAGGTAGTGCCCTAGATCAGGGGTGCCCAATACGTCGATCGCGATCGACCAATAGATCACGAAGGTAGTGCGGGTAGATCGCGCGACTTTGTTACATTAGGATACCTACTAGTTGTATCCCTTCTCTTCTAATGAGTCACGCAGCAGAAAAGGTGAATGTATTGCGAACTCTGGTGAGCAAAGTGACCCAGCTAGCCTTCTGCAATTATATCTACTAAAAAGGGGTATATAAAACAATGAGTGGGGGAGCCGGACCAAGTAAGGAACCAGGAATGTCTTAAAATGTATTGTGCTGTGAGAGTTCATGCAGTGATGCAAGGTTCACCAACATATACTGTACATATAAATATATAATGGGTGTTATAATATATATATATATTTATATGTAGGTAGATCATTTTGACTGGGTCATTTTAAAAGAAGCTCGCAACCCAGAAAAGTGTGGGCACCCCTGCCCTAGATGGTCCTCTTTGCTGCCCAATGGACTGACTGACATGGCTTACTTCCACGTGGTGCTGTTAATGATGGTAGCATGAAAACGGTTAAAGTCGCCACCCAGAAATCCTATTCCTTGGGGAGAGGGGGGGTTCGAAATCAGGTGCCCATCTGGATCCAATCGTACCTGAACGCAGACAAACACAGCCCTTTGGTGATGGGCCGTGGCTAAAGTAGCCCAGCCTCACATCAAAGCTATGGTCGGTACAGTGTTCGGGGGCCGGGTGCAAAGCCAGCCTGGGCTGGCCTTGCACGCTCTGATCCCTAAGTCACGCCTGGGATTGGACCGGGTGGGGTTGGCATGCCCAACCCTGCAGATAAGATGCATCCATTAGATGTGTTGAAAGGATGTGTTTCTAATTTGGCTCAGGCCAGCACCACCACCACTGCCCCCCCCCCCCCACTGGCTCCCACCGCTCCCCGTCTGGCCGCGCTGTCTGTTGACACCTGATTAATTTGCCTTTAGAGTAGAGGGTGTAGCGAGGATCAATAAATCATTTTTTATGCATCCGCGAATAAATGGAAAACATGTCCACCGCTAAAAATACATCAATTCTTCCCAAAGGCTGTTTCAGAGCATTAATGTCTTCCTGACCATGTAGTGTTTATGTAATTTATAAACTGCTTTTATATTTCGACCCCGGGTGCTGTATTCCGTGTTTCCATTCTTTCCCGGTATTCCTGACAGTCGACCCCAGCCAGGTGATTTGCATTCTCCAGCAGCGTTCCGGTCAAGCGCTATCTGCCAAGAAGAATCCCGAAGACGGGCAGATGACAGCTCGCATGAGACGACACACCTCCAGATGCTGTGGGAATCGCATGACAAATTGCGCTTTTTATTGGTCTCGTGTCACGTTATTTACTCGTGCATTACATCTATCCGCGGCCTTTATTGAAACCGTTCCTTCTGAAAATCGTCCGTCGAGGGCACGATGACTTGGTCTCCATGCATTCCTGCTGCCTGAGTGAAACCACGGTGCCCCAAGACTCTTGTGGTGAATTCCCACAATAACATCTGTGTTTTGGTGCTGGTCTCCATGCTGAGTTTCTCTCTTTCCACACGTTATGTGACTAATCCACATTCAGCTCTCATCAATAAGAGCTCTTGTGCTGCTCAATGGAGATGAGCTATTCGTTCATCCATCAACATGGATTATTCATCCATCCATCCATTCATCCATCCAAATCCAGCGAATCTGCTGGGAATAGTCTGAAATGGTGGGGCGGACCAGACCTTGACTGACACCTGATTAAGCTGGGCAGTGAGCTTTCAAGACTCAGATTTAACCAAAAAATATGAAAACACATGGAGCACACAGAAGAACTGGATCTTGGATAACAATCCTGGAGCCACAAATCAAGAATGCAACCCATTGCTCTAATACACCACCCAGTACACACTAACACTTTGCACGTTTGCCAAATATGAGGTGATTGGGCCAAGGATATTCTCCAAAGTTCATACATGAAATGTGGCAAGCAGTCTTATAGTTAAGAAATGGGGTTTATCCCAGCTAACAGGGAACGTTCCCAGAACGTTAGCCAACGTTATGTAAAGGTTGTCTCAAAGCTGGCTTAGAGCATTCTTACTGTAATAAAGGGGCAGGCAGCTGGTGTAGTGGTTAGGGGCACCACCGCATAATCAAAAGATTGCCGGTTCGAGTCCCCAACCCACAAGTACCACTAAGGTACCCTGAGCAAGGTACTGTCCCAAAGCACTACTCCCTTGGCACTCATGTAGCTGCCCCCTGCCACATGGGTTAAAAGCAGAGGACACATTTCATTGTTACCTTCACATTATAATGTTAATTCAATGTCATTTCCATGTTTCACATTTAAACAAAGGTTTCAAAGTTTCCATGATAACATCATTACCTGAAAATCATTTAAACACAATTCATGTTGAAAGAAATTGCCTTATAATAAAAATATTATTTATTGACAGGGCTATATGGATATACTGCGACGAGTTAGTGTTACCCCCCCACCTTACCACACCCTTCATTCTCTTTTATCTTGTTTTCTTAGTTGTAGTGGTCCCTAAAAAGATGAGTGTTGTTGCTCATCCTGTTCTGAAGGTAAAGGTGCCCAGCTGAGGGGACTCAGTGGTTAGCTTTATTACCTCTCAGAGCTATGGTGAGGTGATTGGGGTTGAATCCCACCTCTGCTTTGCGTGTGCAGAGTTTGCATGTTCACCACATCCCAGGCTGTACCCCAGCCTTGATATAATAATTGACACTTTATTGGGGAAATTCTCTTCTGAGCTCCACCTCCATGAGAGCAAGCTTGGCCATGAAGGGCAGCCACCTCATGCAGCTGGGGGTTAAGGGCCTTGCTCAAGGGCCCACAGAGGTGCCGAGGCTGGGCTTGAACCGGCGACCTTCTGATCACAGGTACAGAGCCACGCACTGCCCCCTGGGATAGGGCCTCTAAAGCCCTAACAACTACAAATGGATGTATATGCCCACCTTATTCTTTATAAGCTGATTTTCCCAGAACCCAGAGTTGTACAATAATCCGCCTCAGATATTTCCACATGAACTACAACTTTATCAATGTAAAGGTTATGTATACAACAGGAGCCATGACAACGCAATATAAATAATGTTGGGGTGTAGGGGGGGTGTCCGTGTTTGGGACAGCCATGTGGCACGCCTGCATGCTGTTTTATAAGTGCCTCTCAGGAGAGGTGTCGCTATGCGCTGATAAAGGTGGCTTCCTGTCGATGCTCCAGTTCCCTGTGTAGATTGTGAAAGTGCAATCACAGCGAAAATAGCGCACGGGCCTCTGTAGCACTGCGTTTGGCCAAAATCGAGGTTGCTTTCTCCAGCCGGCTAGTTTAATGCCCCCCTCCCCTGCCCAGTTCAGAGCCGAGCGACTGGCTGCCATCGACCCCAGGGTCGATGACCCCAAGGAGCAGTTTCCTTCTCCCTACGCCCCTTATCTCCTTTGGTCTTGCCCACTCACTCACGACTGCTGTAAGGGAAGGGGGGCGGGCGAGTGTTTGCGGTCTAAAAGTGCTTTTGCTTTATCTCTCTATACATAAATATTTTTGGTTGTGGGGGGGGGTATGAGGTAAAGCAAAAAAAAAAACAGTCTTATTAATAGGTCTACTCCTTTTCCTCTCTTAGAGAAGAAGAATCTGACTTGCGAGGTTGCGAGCGTGCAAGGATACATTTTTTCAATTGCTTAATTCACACGCTTAATGACTTCTGTGCTGGCATGAAGCACGAAGTTGGTCCTCTGCAAAGTGAACTCCAATCAGAGCATAGAATGTGCTGTGCTTTTGAAGATTTTAACTTCCATTTGAAAGACATGCTTTTTCAATCCCGGACCCAGGAAACTCAGAACCCCAAGCACTCGATTGTCAGCCTGCACAACTATTCCCGAATCGGATGTGGTTCTGTGTTAAACACGTAACTGTATGAAACTAAAGAATACATTAGAAGTTACAAATCTACAGAAAACACAGCGCAAAGATGTCTTAAAACAATAAATTAGCTTACGAGTACCATGTGCAAATGTTTGCTAAAGGAACGGGGGGCGGGGGGGGGGCAAGCTGGGGGGCAAGCCAGCCGTCGGTAAGAGTTACGGCCCAGTGTTTTATTTCATTTGATGGTAAGGTCTTACCTAACAATTCACAAACGGTCCCAAAACCACCCAGCCATGGCTGGGCACAGCTGGGGACAAGTTACAGGCCCAATATACTCATGGTAATTGTATATTTGTTTGTTTTAATCCAGTACACCTAAACAAAAAAGCATAAACTGTATTCTTTTTGGCTATAGAGCTAATATGGATAAAATACCAAGCCTTAATTTAGTTAAAAAAACAAAATCAGTGGCATCAGTGTTGCAGGGGGCACTGTAGCTGGCCCCACAGGGCTGGGGCTCACCTTTAGTGGGATGTTAGTCCATCTCAGTGCGCACACTTATACACTACTGGCAATACTGGCCCTCCTGCAGGTCTTTGCACTGGGAGGAGAGAGAAGAGTACCTGGAGGAAACCCACATACACACACGCGCACGGCAGAAAACACAGATGAACCCTTTTTACCAATTTGCACGTCTTCCTACCTTCCGGCCCAGTGAAGTCACTCACTGTATGGGTCACACCTCGGCTGACATTACTGCAGGCGCAATCCTGTGAATTATTTATGACCCCAGCCTTCTCATCCTATGTAATAAAAAACAATTGAGCATAACCTGATGTTGCATGCTGGGTAAAATCATTTCCTTTGTTTAGCATATAGCTGGTAGCCTGTGACTGCTTTGTCAGTGAAGGAGGTTGTATTATAAATGTCAGCAGCATACATTATCAAAATCAATATATTAATCACTGTAACTTAATATAATTTATGTTATTGATTATATAATAACTTAGTTTAAGATATTAACAAAATACAGCAACAATGCTGTAATATTCAGTATTAGATATTATTTTAGTGCATTGGTATACCTTGATTTAGTTATTTAATCACTTGAAAACGCATAATCACAGATGCTATTTTTGCAGCAGGAATCCACTCTGAGTCATTTGGGGTCAGTCCCACCTTGCTCCCCGCTGGTCCCCCGCCTGCCAGGGGCACATTTATCGACTTCGCTATCACCTGTCGGCATTTCGTTAATTTTTCTCCAGCTCGCCCTCAGTGTTTTCTTTGTTCTGCTCCTGGTCCCGGGCCCCCGGGCCCCCGCCGGCCACCATTCCCAGTTGCACATCTGCTCTGCGCGGGCCGAATGTGAGAATTGGGGGCCCGCGGCTTTCCCAGCGACCCGGCCTTGGAGACCGCTGGGGACGGGGGCCTGCGTGGCCCTGATGTGGGAAAAGTCTGGGAGAGTTTCCTACAGACTGCCATCAGACGCCCCATTAAAGATAGTCGCTGTTTTCTCTCACTGCACTGGCCGGGTCCGGGGGGGGGGGGAACGGGGGGGTAGTGCTTGTTACACTTCACACGAAAGACAAAGCAATAGCACCCGCACCATGTGCTCTGTGACTCGCTCTGAGGCTTAAGCGTCCCTCACTGCGGGAACGTGACTTTGTTGTCCTGTCATGCCATGGCTTCCCTGCGTAAACATTTGTCGGGGGCCAATTATTCTCCATCACCTCTTTTACAGGACTCTGCCTTCATGACTAACGCTTGGCCACCCGGATTTTTGGGCGTGGCTTCTCCCAGTGAAGGACACTGATAGCTAGCAGTGATGTAAATGTTTGTGCAGTGTTAGATTCCTCCGCACAGCTTCTCTATGCAGTCAAAGTTACTCAGTTTTTCCAAACAATCTTAGGAAGTGCGATTTTTACTTTCTAATCCACATTTTTATCCACTGTCAGGATGGGCATCTCCCAGCCCACTTCAGCTCTCACGGAGAGTCTTTGTCCTCCGTCTGTGCTGCAGAGTCCTCTCCTCGCTCTCCGTAGACCCACCCAGAGCGTCTAGCCGTGATAATAGCATAGCTTTGGTCACAGTGAACAAACCATGACGCATGTCTCAGCCTGAGCGACGCCACTGTTTGTATCATCGATTTCAACATTGTTAGATGCATCCGACTGGGACGGGGACCTTGTACACAGCGATCTATCCATCTGTCATGTTTGTGACACAGCTTACTGGAAACAAATTAAAAAACGGTTGTGTATTACTTCATTGTCCCCTTTGTTTCAGGCTGCACCAACATTATGAGTTACATTCCTCTCTTTCCTGCTATCTCCGCTTTTCATTGGCTCAGTGGGGTGGTGCCCAGCTGCCAGTGGTATCCACGCTCTGGTTTATATTAGATGTGAGTCACTTCACATTTTTTGTTTATATCACCCCTCTCTCACATGCTGTGAATAGAGTCGAGGGAATTCTTTCCTCCAGCCCCCCCCCTTCTAATTCGTTCTTTGGAGAAACAGTTCTGGGATACACGCAAAGAAGCCTCCCCTGGGGGGAAGCGGGGTGCGTGTGCCGTGGGCGGGACGCCTGGAGCGGGATGGGGCGAAACGTCATTCTCTAATTGGGCCCCTGGTGTCATGTGACTTTCTCACACAGTTCACAGGAAGCTGACCAGTCAGAGTGACATATAGATGATGCAGCTGTGACAGGGATTAAAAAATATTATAATAATTATTATTATTATATAATTATAATTCAGAACCTTTTTGGGGGGGTGTGATTTTTTCATTTCATCAGGGCTGCGAATGCAATAATAATAATAATAATGATAGAAGTACCATAGTTAATGTCACATTAAGGTTGATTTTTACTACAGGAGGATTCTATTTCATTTTCAAAAAGACAAACTTTTAATAACACAGAAAATGTCATAATGTTTTTTGGTTGTTCATTGCCAGCTGAACTTGTGCTCTGTCTGTATGCCTGTACATTAGCTACATATTTGTGGCAAAACCCAGTAACATAGTATCTTAAACTTGCATCTTAAGAAAAGCCAACCAGAACGAACAGTCTTATCTATCGGGGTTACAGTGTTTCAGAAGTGCGAGCAACTGAACTTTTCATTGAATAATGCTCTGCACTAGTCAAGTTGCTTTTTGGATGATAGCGATCTTGAGGTTACAGAACCATTTGCCCAGTACAAGGGGCCAACGGGTAACCGTCGGGCAGGACACTTTCTAGAGGAGGCCCTGTTGCCCCTGTTGCATTGTGGGAAATGTCCAGCTATATCCCAGACACCCCGACTGAGCCGGGAATGTTCTCTGGTGTAATTTCATGCACAAAAAGTTTACGAGTAGAGGCAGCCCTTAAGATATTTACTGTGTTATTGCAAGAGAATGAGTTCATTCATGTCCCCAAGCAGATTTGTTCTTTCCCACAAGACTTTAACCTCTCAGATGCCAAAGGTTGCCCTGGATTACTTTACTCACTGCACCACTTGGAAGCTGTCAGAGGAAAAAAGGGTGTCCTCCCGGGGATGCTATCTCCAGGAGCTTTCGGGTGTTTTCAATCAAAAGCTCGACAGAGCTTCAAGGAGCTTTCTGGCAATGGGGAAAGGGGAGCCTCTTTCACGTTGAGGCTGAAGCTCCAGAGTGCCAATGTTGAAGTTGGTGAGAATGAAAGTAAACTTGGAGTTTCCCTTCAGTATAAACCATCGACCGCAGTTAGAACCTTGATGAGTGAGATAATCTCATTTCCTCACAGGTATACTGTCATGATTCTCTTTTTGCAATAGTTTGCACAAATATTAATCTTTATATACAGTTTTGTGAAAAAGAAAGTCACATTAAAAAGCACCTCGTCCTCAGCAAGTCTTAAAATTAGGTAAATGCAAGCTCAGGTGAACAACAACACATGCTATATTACACTGTGTCATTATTTATTTAGCAAAAACAAAGCCAAAATCCAGAAGCGGTGTGTGAAAAATGACTGCTGGACGTTACAGCAAATTCACCCCAAGGCTCAGAGAAATTGCAAAAAACCCAAGAGCTACATCTCAGACTCTACAGGCCTCAGTTAGCACGTTAAATGTTAATGTTCATGACAGTACGCTTGGCTTGTTTGGAAGGGTTGCCAGGAGAACGCCTCTTCTTTCAAAAAGGAATATGGCAGCATGGCTTAAGTTTACAAAGTTGCATCTGAAATAACCACAAATTTCTGGAACAATGTCTTGGAGATGGAGATGTTTGGCCACAATGAAGAGCCCCACATTTGGTGAATTCCAAACACAGCATATCAGCACAAACACCTCGTACCAACTGTCAAGCACAGTGGTGGAGGGGTGGTGATTTGGGCTACTTCTGCAGTCACAGGATCTAGGCACCTTCCAGTCATTGAGTCAACCATGAACTTCTCTGCATACAGAAATACTGTGGTCAAATGTGAGGCCAGATAAAGCTCGGCTGAAATTGGCTCATACAACAGGACAATGACCCCAAGCATACCAGAAAATCTTCAGCAGAATGGTTGAAAAAGAAATGACAGTGCTGCAATGGCCCAGTCAAAGTGTAGACCTCAACCCGACTGAAATGCTGTGGCAGAACCTTAAGAGAGCTTGCAAACCCTAATGGACTGAAGCAACGTTATAAAGAAGAAAGTCATACAGATAATTATTGCTTCAAGTTTTTGCTGCTAAAATTGGTTCTACAAGCTCTGGAATCATGCAGTCAGTTTTGACTTAATTTTTGTTTATGTAAATAATGACACGGTAGAATCTCTTGTGTGTTTAACTCCTGAGGTTAGATTTAAATTATTTTAGATCCTTCTAAGGACCAGACGATTTGTCCTGATATGTAAAACCATCACATGACTGAAATATATATATGTGTGTGTATATGTGTGTGTATGCATGTATACATGGATATGGATACATACTGCGATTCAGTACAGAAGGGAATCGTACAGCTCTTGTTTCCTCTCCTGCAGCAAGTCGGCCCACAGCTGTTGTAACTGGCCTTCAAGATCCTGCAGATCGGCACTGGGTCTAAGCTGACATCTGAGCTGATCCCACACATATTCGGTTGGGGAAAGACCGGCCAGGCCACGGGTGGACCTCAATGTGACGCAGGCAGTCCATAGACACATATGCCATGTTTGGACAGGCGCTGTCTTGTTGAAAGACTGTACCTGGGTGTTGTCTCTGGAGGGGTAAGACATGCAGACGCAGGATGTCACTGACGCAGCGCTGTGCCGTCAGGGACCCCGACTCCCTACCAGAGAGGACCTGAGGTCATACCCTATGGCTCCCCACACCGAGATGCCAGGAGTACTGCAAAGCGTTTCTCCACAACGCTGGCCTCTCCCCTTGGTGCCGTTGTACACGCACACAACGGTCAACTGTGGTAATGCAGAAGTAAGATCCGCCGCTAACCATGGTACGATGTCACTCGTCATTGGTCCATGCCTCCCGGGTACGGCACCACTCCAAACGCAGCCGCCTCTGCGCTGGTGTTAAGGGCAGCCTCCACATGGAACAGTGAACCCGTAGTCTGGCTGATGCGGGATGACACGGGGTGCTGTAGAGAGTCCAATACCTGTGTCTGGATGCCAGGCACAGATGTCATGGGGTTCTGTAATGCTTGGCACACAATATGACTCTCCTCCCTTGCTCTCTTGGATGACCAGAACCTTCACGACATGTGTGGGTGCCCTCAAATGCCCATTGGCTCCAACATCAGGTGACTGTCACATCTGCATTACCCACATGCCAGGCAATTGTACAGTACAAACACTCAGCCTCATGCAAACACACAATGCGACCCCTACCAAACTCTGTCAAGTTTGGGTAATGCTGCCTAATGCGTCTACGAGAAATCCTCTGTCAGGTGACGTGCCAGCTCCTTGCAAATCGAATCATTTACATACCCATTGCTTGTCTGCATGTGTGTCAAATAACATCCACATCGAACCATTACTTCTAGGTGCTTAACTGGTTTTGTCACTGTGTAAAGATATATATGATTATTCCTACAATATGCCGAATGAAAAGTTAAACATTTTTTATTAAATTCCTCTGCCTTCCAGCTGATAATGGGCTGGGTCACGGGAAAGCGAAAAAGATTAGTGGTATGGCACAAAAAAAAAGTTTTTTGTGCTTTAGTAAATGTCGAATTGGTTGAATGGAATCATAACGCCTATATCTGCAGATCTTGCAAGAGCTTGAAGCTCATGTAAGCCTTCAAAAGATCATGGGACCTTTGGTACAATAAGAATAAAGGCTTAGGGAGGGAATAGCTGGTGCTATCTAGATCATTTTTAACACACCACACACACTTTCTCTATTTATCTCGTCCCTCCCCGATGCTAATTATGACAACCCTGTGTTTTGAGCTCGCTCACCCTGTCGCTTCTGTGGCTGCTGAGGGCAGTGGTCCAACCACAAGCCTAACCCAAGTATGCCCCTGTCTCCCGTCCCCATTGGCTGTCCCTATGACCCATAGTCATGCGGCGCGATGGTCAGTCTAATCCCTGCCTGTAAGGAGTATGAAAATTATAAGGAAACAAGCTAAAAATGTTGCCAGTTTGCTATGGTTTTCCTTTCTTGGCACATGTTGGCATCTACAGCTATTCACAGGCTCCAGTACTTTGCTCCAAGAAAGTTGCATTGCATACAGATGCATGGGTTATGAAACAACGCATTCATCCATTTATGTTTCATATCACTTATCCAGTAGAAGGTCACAGTGAGCCTGAAGTCTAGCCCTAGAAGCACAGAGCATAAGGCAGGACACACCTTGAATGGGAAGCCAGTTCAATGTATTTGTGCTGCAAAACTTTGTAGACTTTGTGACCATAATGTCATCGGTTCTCATAGCAAGGAATAGTATTAAAACTACTGTAGCTACCACTAATAATAACAATGTTCCCAATATTCTAGACATCAGTTATCTTGTGAAAGATTAGCCTTAGTGCAGCTTTCAGCTGCAGCCCCTGCTGTTTTCCACATGCACGCGTACGCCAGAGGATCGTCTGGAAGTTCTTGCCTTCAGATGAACCCAGTTCACCAAGCCGTCATTCTTCTAGAGTGGTTGGAAGGGGTAGATTTATGGAGGAGCCACTGTCAGGTTTATCCAGCAGAGGCCGTCGGCACTACTGGGCAGTAAATCAGGAACACGGCAGCGGGAACAGGCCCGAAAGATCAACTGTCATCAAGGGGTGAAGGTCAGCAGTTCAGAGGTGTAGATCAAGTGGCCTAAACTTGCATTTTTCTGTTTATGGGTGAAGTCGAAAGCATCAGAGAAGTTAAAGGTCTACCTGGTGATTTCACAGCTGGAGATGGCATTGTAGTTCACCGGGTAGCGGTGTTACCTCACATATCCTGTGTTGGGGGTTTGAATCCGGCCTCTGCTCCGTTTGCACATTCTTCCTGTCTTGCAGGTACTTCCAGGTAATCAGGATTCGATCTGAAGACATGCAGTACAGCCAACTGCCTATGGTACATCACCGCATCTGTACGTGCCACGTGGCGGACTGGAATCCTGCCTTGGGCCTTGGAATATGCTCCAGGTCACTCCATCACCCAGATCAGAATAACTGAGTACGAATTCATGCATCATTCATTCATTCATACATTCCCCAGAACTACACGTTCAATATAGGCTCATAGTAATTCTTGGAGCCTGTCTCAGGAGGCCTATGATGCAAGTCAGGGTATGGTAAAAGGAAATGGGCCATCAAAGGGCGCTCACACACTGAAGCATGGACTCGGCATCTTCGATTCCTTGAAAGTCTAACTACCATTCCTGTTTGGACACGTTGAGAACATGCAAACTCCACACACAAAGCTGAGACAGCCCCATAAGTGTGAGGACATCATGCTAGTCACTGAACCCTTGTACCACCCTGATTTAATGATTCCTAGCATAATAACAATAAAATACAGCATCACAAAATCACACCCATCCCAGATCTCACCTCTGACATCCTGACTTCTTTTGGGACCCAACACATAGCTGCCAAAGAGGACATAGGTTTGAAAGGCGATGAGAACGGGACCAAACGCCGCCCTCATCTGTTTTTGTTAGCTCCCAGAGAATGGCAGAGCGTTTTTTCGGAACATTTTACAGAAAATACCTGTTATTACAAGCAGGTTTTCGTGTTTATTGACACAGGCCAGTTGAAAGTCGTGTGAGAAGAGCTTAATCAGGGACCACACAAGAAAGTAAAACATTTGTGTAATTGGGAAATAAAGGGGAAAACTAAAATGCTTGCAAAAACAACAAAAATGGAGGGGGGGGGGGAGTAGACGATAGGAGGGAAAGTTGGGAGGGAGAATGAGAGGGGTGAAGCCAAGAGACTTGGCAGAACGGTCGACCCAAGACCGGCTTTCTCAGGGAGGGGAGAGAGTGGGGGCAGCTTTGCTGAGAGAGACGGTATCAGGGCCCGTTAGTGTGGGCTTACATTTCCTCCATTCACAGCCAGCCCCCATCCCCCACCACTGACACCCACCCCCTACGCCATCCCAGCCCACTCTTATCCCTATCTCTCTCCCCAGATTCTCCCCATTGTCGCTTCTTCCGGAAAAACACGGGCACGACAAACATCAGCCCACAGGACAATGGCTTGTTAGGGTCCCCCATTCTGTGTGTCACATGACTCGAGAGCCATCGCAATAAAGCCCGAATGAGCAGTGTGGCGACTTTTGCCTCTTGTTCATGCTTCCCTGCTGTGTGTTTGTTAGTATCAGAACATGAATAAAGTCTGCTTGTCGACTGTCACCATAATGCATTCGGGGCTGAAATATGAATGAAGTCAAACTGCATTGTTTAGAATTTCCTGTAAAGTAAACAAGATATCTGTCGGATATAATCGTGTTGGTATCCACGCTTCATATTGGAGATTGAGCCAATGGGAATGTTCCCTGGTTGACACACACAACTAAAGTTCTCTGGGATGTATAGAGTAAATCGGGCTGTTTTTTTTTTATATACTGTTAGGAAAGTTGCAAACAAAGCAAGAATGAGGACAGGGTAGTGCACTTTGAGGGGGCTGTGTGAAATATGGAGTGAGGGGGAGACGGGCTGGCTACTCTGATTGGAAGCAGATGTTGGACAGAGCAGAGGCAGACGGGGGCTTGTTCCTGAAAATTCTCAGGATTCAGCCTTCCTTTCTGGGCCCTGGCTCTCGCAGCCAATCGGAGGATGGCTCTGCCTGGTCTGAGAGGCACACGAGTAATCCGATTGGTTCTCGGAAAAGAAACGTGGGCGCAGAGAGCAGATGTCCTGGGAATGCTGGCGAATCCCATCCGGCCTGCAGCTGAAAAGAAGCAAAAACATTAAATGAGGCAATTGAGCAGTAACCAAAACCTGTTCTTATCCGGCTACGCACACACACACACACACACACGGTCCACTTGTACAAACACAAGCACACATGCATTAATAGTGGAAGAGAGTGAGGATAATTGAATAAAATAGTTTATAAGATTACAAATTAAGAATTCTATTCCATTTCATTCACTCAATCAGTTTCTTGTCAGTTATTGGACATTTATTTTACCACTCCAGGTTAGTAATTAACTTAAAATGATTGTTTTTTTGTGGTTAGTAGGTGTGACTTGCCCGTCTTACACTTGGCATTATGGGGGATACTCATTTAATGGTATAATTTCCATAATAACTATAACAACAATTAACAGTATTATCAATGTGTCACTATACTATACTGTGATTTACTCTACTACCATATTTGTCAAGAGGAAAGTGCTAATAAAAAAAAAAATACATTTTCAAATTTAAGTCTACAGGTCTGCTAACATATTTAAATACAGAAAATCTTTCAACAGCCATTGTCACAAGCAGGAAAGGGCTCTTTCGGGAGAAGGAAATTCCCTAATTTACTCTCTTTTTAGTGTCAGTGTAGAAGTGCAGTTGGCACCCTCCCTTAGAAGGTGGCCTGTTTAGAAGGTAAATCAAGTGAGCTAAATGGTCTGTAAGGCAGCATCAGCCTGCGCACTGAAGGTCCAGTCGATACGGGCGAGGGCGCAGGAAGCTCAGTCTGTTGTTTCTCGTTTGAGTCAAAAATCATGAAAACTTAGTCGACAACAAATGCACAGATGCCTGCTGGTATTCTTTGTCCCCCCCCACAAATGCCCTCTGCTCTCCTCCACAGAGTGGGGGCGCACGTCTACCTGTGCCCTGGTGATTAGCAGCACACTACCCTGCCGTGGCAGCCATCAGTCATTGTTACTAATGGAGGGCCCTCATTAGCATCTGAAACCATCTCATTTCCTGTCCAGAATACAGGCCACCGTTTGACCTGTCCGCCTCATGAATGCGGCCTGGCCCGCACAGGAAGCTCTCGTTCCTAGGGAGATGTCGGCGGGCGCGTGTCCACAGCCCCCGGACACCGGCGTCCCGCCCGGGGCGGCCCACGTTATTGCTAAATGTGACAGCTGTAATAAAAATGCAAATGGTGACCTAAACTGAGAGGCCTCTTCCCTGACCCATGCAAACATCGGTAATATAGTCAACACCCGTCCCCGACATCTTAGTCTGTGGCAAGAGGGGAAACACATTTGCAAGAAACAAAAGGTGAGGGAGACTGGGCCCAGCCTGTGAGATGCCGGGGCTAGTAAATAAAATAAAATAGCTTAATAGCACATTTTCCGGGAAGGCCGTGAGTGTGCACCGTACTATCTGCCCGCTCACATTGCTGCTCAGCGTCTCCAGTGTTAGCACTTGGGCTGCGTTCCCTACAGTGGCTGCGTTCCCTACAACTAGCCGTTTTTAAGAAATGTATGCTCACTGTGCTCATTTTGCCAGGCAGCACTGTGACACAAATACAAAATGTTAAATGATGCGGCCGATAGGATATAGTTTTAGGCAAGGTGTCAAAGATCCCCTGCAAAACTAAAAAAGAACATGATTAGCCACAGCTGTCATAAACAGGAACGTGCTAAAAGCAGACCTGCATAAGAATTCAGGCCATTTTCAGTGCAGTGTAATTACACTGCCAAATGCGGTGCGCCCCAAAGCTCTATATCTCGTCAAGGCTTCTCACATCATCAAACAGCACTGATCTTTAACTACAAGCCAATATGTCGCTTCATGCTAAGCATTAAAACTTAAGTTTCACTTTATTTATTAGTGATTTTATATTACTAAATCCAAATGTATATATAAATGTATAATACCACTTTATATTCATTTTCTGTATTATATATGGAAGTCCATTTATGAGGTAAGATGTTATATATATATATATATATACAGAGCAGTATTGATTATAAGATTTTTATCATTATAATTATTATAATAATAAATATCAGATTCACATGACAATAAGTGATAATTGTTCTGTGCAATGGTGAATTTTAAAATGCAATTTAACTACACGTGCAGCACTCAGAGAGGACAGATTGTCTGGTCTGGCTCCATGGTTACAGGTGCAGAAAGCCTATGGTTGTCGTACTTCAGAAAATACTATTTAACACCGATTTAGTAAATATACAACCTACGTGTGGCTGAAACTGAGAGTGGTGTGTGCTCATTCAAACAATAAAATCTTTTGGGGCAAGCCCATCTTCCAGAAAACCATTTTTCCAGAAGGTTCTACTGAGAAGACATAAATTGTATTTCAGGTGCCCTTTGTTTGCAGGCTAACTTCCCACTTATTATCCTTGCAACATTACTGCGACGAAAACAAGAAAACGAGCCTTGTGGATCTGAACCTCGCGCGTCACGCCAAGCTAACCTCGCCCCTCTTGTCGCCTCTCCTGATTTCTTAAATAAGACTGTCCCCGCATTTATTTCTGCTCAGGCAATCTGAGAGACAGCCGAGTCTGCTTAGTGAATATTTGGGTGGGAAGCTGACAGAGGGACAGTGTCCCGCATTGTGAGACAAGAGGGGTGGTTCAAGGCACAGGTCTCGCCCCACCAACATCTACATGCCTCCGCCAGGTGAGTCTCCTCTCTTTCTCTTTCTTCATATGCCTCTCTCTCTTTTTCAAAAGCAATGGAAACTTTTTTTTTTTGGTGAGATAAAAATAACCAGTAAAATCCCCATCTACTTGTAGGTCTGTAGTTTTTTTTTTCCACAACAGACATGCAACCACTGTGCCTGCAGTGCGTGAAGGTGCCATCGAAACTGGGATGGTATCGAATCAGGCAGCAGCGGGCCCTCATCTCTGGGAAGCATGGACAAGGAGGAGAAGAGGGGACGTGATGACCCAAAATCTCATGCCCAGAGCAGAGCTTAGCACCCGGGGTTCAAAAGGGTCCTAGGTCCAGCAAAAGCTGTGATTGGGTGTGTGCAAGGAAATCAGCAAGAGGTGCGAGAGAGTCACACCTGATAAGATGTCTCCTTTTATTCTTTTGGGTGTCACCCAGCAACAGCTGCCAGCCGTGAGCCGAAAGCGGTCGTCTGAGAAACCGCCATATCCGCGTGCCATGCATCACAGAGGGTCACACAGCCATGCACACTGCCGTGTCTGGTTCAGCACTGCATGGCCCAAGTGTAGAGGAAATTTCCCGAACGTACTAAGTCCATGGGAGATTTTTGCAAGAAAATGAGTTTTGGAAATGTCTTTGTCGGATTACATGAGGACTATCACAGCACGTGGGGTGAAGGGCTAAAAGGCAGGCATTCGGGCGTACTAAAAGGGGGTTTATTGAAAGCAAATCTGAACAGAACTGGATAGGGATTGGGCAGCAAACGGGGCTGAGGGACACGGAAAGACAAGAGGAGGCGTGTGAATAACCAGAACAGATGACGAGACAATTGGAAACTTAAATATCAAGACTAACCAGGGGCAAACTAGCAACAGGTGCGGCTCATCGGGGCCAAGCTAGGGAGGAGACGGGGGTCAGATGGACACGGCGGTCAGGACAAAACAGACCCCCCTGAAGCGAGCCCTCTGGGCATATTATTAGTATTGTTATTATTATTATTATTATTATTATTATTAAAGATCATTCTTGGAGAGGGTCCAGAATATCGGCAAAGTCCCACATTATCTGCACTCAGAACAGCCTGAAATGATCCGATGTCCATCCATCCACTGACCTACATTGATCAAAAATTTCCATCTCAAATTTCTGTTTTCCCTTGTGATTAATGGCTGATATATACATTTATATTTCTGTGTATGTGTGTGTGTATTGATACATCTCTGTAATTGCTATTTTAGAAAAATGATGAAAGCATTAAAAAGTTTCTCCAATAAACTAAAAATTATTACTATGGGTAGTTAACTTTGCAAAAAGAAAGAAATCCCATGCTTCCATAGTCGTGCCATATTCACTGAGCGGGGTACAGGGATGCCCGGATTTGTGTATAAAGGCCATGGCATTATCAGTAGTAAAATTTGCAGAATAAATCTGAAAAACATCTTAATATACCTTTGACTTGTAATTCTGTCACTCAAACCTGTTTCTGGGGCATAAGCAGCATGGCCTTCCCAACCTGGCTTTCCTGGCAGAGTGATGAATGTGCAACTTGTGCAACCACCTAAGCTCTCAACTTTTGTTTTATTTTTTTCTAAATGTAACCTTTTATCCTAGCAACAAGACTGACCATGAGTTGGAAAAACATCTGAAACCAACAGAAGTTACATTACCGGGGCATTTTCTGCAGAATGTAATTCCAGAGTCTTTAGTTTCTAACTAATCTTTTCTAATTCCTGTTAAAGTTAAATGTACAGACTCTTTGCATTGCTGTTCATCTGTTTACCGTTATTTGACAATATATGCATAAGTGTGAGATCATAGAGAAGCCAAAATTAGCCGCTCCTTCTACAGAAATGAGTAAAAATACACCTAAATGCTAAATTTATTTATGACTAATTCCAGAATAACAATAAACTCTTATCGCTGCTAAGCAACCCAGTCTTACGGAGTCCACATGTTCATTTTCACACCTAATATGGGGGTAAAAAACACAATATCAGCATAGGAGTTGGCAGTGGACAGACTCACGGACAATTTAACATCAGGCCGCTTGAAAGTTCAAGGCCTGAGAGGGTCGGAAATTGAAATCCCATCTGTTTTTGGCTCTGAGACCCTGGGGCACTAAAATAAAGTTCAGCTTCAGGACTGAGAAGGAACTCAAAAGGTCTCTCATCTGTCTGACAGCACTCCAGCCTAAAATGAACCTCGATTTCATATCAAATTCAGCCTCCTCGTGGTCTTGTCTTCATGGTGGCTTTTGGGTCCTTATCTTGAGCTGTTGTATGGCAAGCTTATTTGTGTAAATTATTTGGAACGGCCACCAAAGGCAATCCGTTATACCTTAAAGTAACACACAGTGATATACACTGTATTACAGAGCAATATTTTTTTGTAAATCCTGTGGCTGTGTTGCACAATAGTGCTTTTACTGATTGCATCACTGTGCCAGTGGTCATTGTTGCTTGCGATCTGCCATATAAAGAAATGGAATCTCAGGAAACCATCCAATAAAGAATCGAAAAAATATGGTTGCCTAGAAATTTAAAAAAGAGAGAAAATAATAAGCCTTTTGGGGTTATTATATAAATACTCGAAAACCAGTCTTAATTTTGCGTGGAGATGCTTGGAGTTCCTATCTCCATACTACTGATGATTTGAACAAGCCACAGTGTTTAGATTTAGCAATTTTTCTTAATTATTGCTGAAACTTCAGCCAGTAAGAATGCTGGCTATCCTCGCAAGTTCAGAGGCAGTGTTAGTCAGAGATGTAAATCATTACCTGGAAGGGTACATGAGATACTACAGTGAAGAGCCTCTTTGCATCTGCAGGAGGAAGAGCTACCATTCCATCAGCTCTGCTTACGAGCAGCACTAGATGTTCTTCTTTTACATGCCTTTCTCCAAAGGCTGACCTGTTCATCACGTGGTACCAGGACCATAAAGTACCTTCCTGCTTTTACCAGAAATACAGTCATATTTAAAGTGCAATAATATTTGTAGTCACTTAACGGGGTTAATGAGACTCTATATAAAAATCTGACTCAACATAAATAACAATAAAATACAAGCATAAAAATATAATAATTAAATAGAAGCACAGGGTTTATATAATCACCTTAAAGACATTCAGGGGGTGGACACTGGAACAGCTAGTGAATAGTGTTTGAGCTGTCACGCCTATATATGCTGGACCTGGTGGCCAGTCTTCTCTGGCTGCATATTGCATCAGCAAGAGCAGAGTGTAAAGGTTGAATTAGCAGAGCAACAACACGGCGGCACAAAGAAATATTGCAATGCACGCAACTTAATGGGAGCCCCGTCAGAGCTCAGAAGAGGACAGATCGCTGGTGTGCGTCTCGCTGGCACATCTGTGAGCAGGACAGCACGACGGGGGGGGGTGTCCAGGGCCATGGTGTTTCAGGTCTTTCAGTTTTACTGTCCAACCCTTGTTTCTGTGTCTCTGTCTGTAATCAGTAGGTTAATAGGACATACATCTGAATACAAGGATTAACTATATTAATTATAAAATAATAAAAGTACAGTGGAACCAACTTATAATAATCACCATAAGCACGTGATCGTTATAACAAATTCCTATATTTTTTTCTTTATGTCTCAGGTAGATTGCCATCTAATTTACATTTGGATAGCCTATTTATGACATGAATATAAGAATGAGATGGAATGGGGTTGGGGGGAGCTGGGTGTCGGACAGGCACCAACCCTGACATAAATTATAATACTTGCCTTTACATTTGATAGTCTTCGTACTGCATAATGTATACCTTCTTCATTCTGCTTCAAATTACATTTATGTTCATACTCACTAGCTGTGATGCAGTTAACTTTTCCACCCCCAAATCTTACCACCATGCACATACGCTAATGACAACCACAAAGAGGTCTGGAATCTAGAATATTCTTTACATGCCTAAATCTGGAATACAACATTATTTTGGAGGCCTGATGAGCTTTTGTGAGTAAGTTATTCTCAGTCGACCTGTTTTTTGCTGTGTTGCATTGTGGGAAACCATATGATGAGCTGGGTTGAGCTGGGTTCCATTACGGTCAATGTGATTCTATTATAGAGGTCCCATAATGAAACAAAAATTTCCCTGTCAGGAATAACTGGATATGGTCAGTTGCGGATCTGAGTAGTGAATTAGCAGTATCTGGAGGGGAGGGGCTCTCGACAAAGAGGACGCAGCGAGGCCAGGCAGGACACGGTCCTCTGTGTTTTTATTTAGACATGTGGAATTTATTGGAGCCTAGTGCTGCAAACAGATGAATGGGCCACTATGACTGTTTCCCCACCGACGCGGCCTACTCGCTAACGGTCGGCACGCGATTGGATGAAAACGCCGGGGGGGGGGGGCTTTGGAGGAGGGTGGGGGTTCGGGGCAGGTTCGGTTTTCCGCCCCAACCCCTGGCAGCTCCCCAGACCGGAATGGGAACAATGGCCTGGTATGACGTCGGGACGGCTCATCACGTTCAACACGTATTGTTTTTTCCTCACCTTCCAGTTCAGGTGGAAAACATCTGAATCACAATATCTCAATTCTGGGAACGGTTGGGGATTCCGGATGAGTGAGATCAATGCCTGTAACAATCTCGCCATTAAAAAAAATAAATAAATAATTGAATCTAATTCCGTTGTTAGTATGAATGGGTGGATTATATATTTCTACCTGTCCCTCTTATAACCATTTACCCTGAGCGTCACAGGCAGCATAGGGCAGGGGTAATCCTGTGTTTACCGTTTAAATTGGGCTACTTCAAACCAAAAGAACGCAAATCCTTTTAAAAAAATAAACGCTGATAACAACCAGCACTTCAGGGACAGCATGTCGGCATGCCTAGGCTGACGGCACAGCCTCTCCTTGCAACTATGTGTTAGCAATTTAACAGTAATGCTGTTTGGTGAGGAAGAGAGCACTCAGTCTGGAGCCAACAACCTCCTGTGTCCATCTCACGCTGCTGAGAATATGGACTCTTACGTATCGATGTCTGCATACGTCCTAAGTGAGCATCTGGCATGTCCATCCTAGCAGAGTCATTCTAATACATTCATGTAGTCAAAATGCTTTCCAGTGTTCATAGAGTGGGCATGGAATGAGGCTAAGTGCTTATTAAACATTAACAAATCACATTAATCAGAGGCATGAATAAATTATGCTGTGGATCATAATCTTAAAATGGTTAGCAACCGTATGAATTCATCTTTCTTGGCGTCCAATGGCATTTAAAGGGCACCAGGTCCCTATCGACGCTGAATACAGGTCAGGTGTCAGACACTAAGGATGGAAAGTAAAAAAATGCAAGAATGAAGGAGCAGGAGATAAGGGCCACAAGTGCCCTGCTTTGCCAGGAAGATCTTTGGAGATCAGTAGATCTTTGGTGATCCGACAAAGTGTACTCACTGACACTTTTCAGGCAAAAAAAAATAATAATAAAAAAAAATCACACAACTCAGGACATTTGAGCATTTTCTCACATATATTTCTGTAACATAACAATTTGAAATACAATAAGAATAGACACTACAGTTTATAAAAAACCTTCCAGCAGAAATCAATGATGGGCCAGCATCAGCCTTTTCTTACATAACTGTTTTGCAGACAGGTCTTCAATATTTGTTCATTTTTTTACGTATATAAAAAAAGAAAAAAAATCGCTACATGTATCTTGTTCCACCTCTACCTTCGTTTCCTGTCAAAGCACCAGCTGTCTGCATCTTATATTTCAAAGTTTATAAAATATAAATTATTTGAAAAATATTCAAATGTTTGTGAAACAATACTTAAAAAAGATCTCATTAACATAAAAAATACAGAAACACTATAAAATATACAAAAAACAGGGACAACAGTAACATCGACAATGACAGAAATTCCTTACGGAATACTAGGTGGTATGCATTTAAATACCACAGATTATAAGTGTGTGTCTGGATGCGTCCGTGTGTGTATGTCTATGTTTATGTGTCTGTGTCAAAATAAAGTCCATCTAACATGATGCGTGCAACACATGATTACAATATACATAACACTGAGGGAACAAGATCTCATCAGATTTTGTAGCCAGACAAGCCACCTCCTATAACACAAATGCTTCTGTTAAAAGACTAAGAATTTTAATTAACCCAATGCTGAGGATGGCACAGTGAAAGCAGTTACCCAGAAGGCCGAGCTGCCGTGTCTCACCTGAAGGCGCCCGCGGAAAACATTCTTTGGAATGGTAGAATGAACAAAAACATATAAGGAATGAAACAACTGCATGTTTACCTTGGCTATCACCGGACAAACTTTTTCCCCCAGTTTCAGAGGTTGTGTGCATTTGGCAGCCCATGTGTAAATGAAAGAAGTTGGGATCCCTCCATAGACAGGGGTACCGCTACAGATTTTGGGCCTCGTGAAATTCTGCTCCAACTTTTTTAGGGCTCAGTCAGGGGTCCTTGGAATCATCCAAACGAACCCCCACCCCGCTTACGGCTCCTCGGTTTATAAAACACAACCAGATCCAATGAGTAAGTCTGCGTGTAAAGCTTTTTAAACTCGCCCATGGCAACACGTATAAATGGATTGTCCAGCAGGAAACTTTAAGGCCTATCATTTATTTGGATAAAATTAATAGCATTATCTGTTTTGTTTGTTTTCAAATTCAGCTCCTGTAAAATCTTTAAAAACAGACACCTGCAATGGTATTATAATCACAACAAGTGACATTCTGCCATTGTAAACAATAACATTTTTATTTTAAGATGATATTTTAAGACTGGCATTTTCCATACAGTCTTCATACAGTGAACTTTCCATTGAGTGGAATCCTGACATGACTTAGTTTCACTTTATTTGGGGGGGGCAACCAGGTCTTGAAACGACTTGGTTAAATACAGCTGCTTTGAATTAATACATAAATGTCAGTAATGCGTAATCCGAACTCAATAGAATAGCGTATGGCTAAAAAAAAATCTGACATATCTGTCACAAGTGTGACAAAACAGTGCTGTTTTGTACTCCATACTGGCTTGCAGCCTTCTCAACATCAACATCAACCACGATGCATTCCCCTCAAAAGCGTCCTGGCAGCTTAAGTGCGCCTCCATACTGATGCCGCTGTTTCTTTAACGCTTATTGGGGGAATCGGTAAAACAGAAACTTTGAATTTTCATCCCTCCAAATGCAGTCCTTATAACCCCAATGTCCAAATATGCATCCAGACAGTAGGATCCTTTTCCATCCTCCTATTTAAGAAACGAGGTAGACCAGCAAATACCTCGTAATTCACCCTAACTCCTCCTCTGACGCCTACAATCTCTCAAAATACAGATCTGCTCTTTCCAGTATCCCCTTTTCAACCCCTTCTGTCTGTTTACCTTCTGATTCCAGTAAAAGCCCTTGGTTTACAATGGATCTTGCTCATTACGACTTTAGGCACCCTAACTCTGTGTAAGATGAAACACTTATTCTTTTCCCAAGGTTATTGAATTTCTAATATAAACTGTAATACAGTACATTCAACCTACGTTCCCAGTCCCTCCTCTGTAACGAATACCTCAAGTAAATGGCTCGCAATTCAATTAAGGCTCTGATTCAATTAAACAAGCAGGGTTTTCCTTCGCTTTTGCCTCGACTTTTAAGATTTGCCACTTTTCAGGTTATTTTTCCAACATCGTTTGTTGATTTTCAGCAAGTGTTTTGTTGCAAAAAAAAACTGCCAGCTGCTAAAATTATAAAAACGTAAACGTAGCTGGAATTAGGAATGTTACTCTGTTTCACTGTACAATCACACCTCTGGTAACCGAATAAAAAAATAAATAGACATCAGTTTTGTCATCCACATTATGCAGTGGTACAATATGACGAGACTGTTAAACTGGGCTATTCTCTGACACAGAGCTCCTGACCTCTGACCCCGTCAACAGTATTTCAACCCTCACATAACCCGAAAGCCTGAGGATGCCTGTGGAAGGCGTTAAAAATGCAGAAAAAGGAATGCCATCACCGCTGTGTGTGTGAGTGTGTGTGTGTATGTGAATTAACGCTGAGGGAATATGTTTGCAACTACTGCCGTCAAGAAGCAAAACGGCCACTTTCAGTTGTGGAAACTGGCCTCTCTTGAAATGACTATGTATGTTTTCAATATACAAAAATGTCAGTGTCAACAGAAATAAAAATCAATTGTCAGATTACCCCCCCATATAGGGCCAGAATCTACACACACGTGCTTGCCGTGAGGGAAATGGATCTGGCATTTATAAATTTACAGTTTTCTACACCCATGAACATAATATCTTCTGGAGGAAATGCTAGCGCACACCTACATAACATGTATTCATCCATACAGGAGTTAAAGAAAATAATACTGGCACAAACCTCTAGTAAAAAAAAAAAAAAAATCAACAATGAAATACTTTTTGGATGTCGGCTAAGAGCTCTGTCCTTACGTTCTGTGTGCAGAGAGGCAGAGACACTGCACGTAGGCATACATGCAGAGAGGCAGAGACACTGCACGTAGGCATACATCATATACATTATATAGCTCCTCTGAAATTTTGGCAACAGTTATCGTGGCAGGAACCCTTTCATCTCAGACCTGTCCATCTCTCCATATTCCGCATTTTCTGGCTCCCTTCCATGTCAGTTGCTTGTGCTATTAAGCAGAATTGTCGTTTTTTAACAGATAGCTGTCCGTTTACCTCTAGCCACGACGCAATCTCTTATTTACACGTATAGGTATTTATATGTGTCTACAATCTATGTGTCTATAAATATATGTACGAATATTGTTTTCATACACGTGGTCCTGGGTGAATGAGGCTTAGGCGCGGTGCGTATCAGCAGCACGCCCCTTCTGCTCCACACCGTCCTCGCGCAACAGCCCAAACAGTAAAACTGGCCCGAGCTATGCGTTAAAAAAAGACTTTGGTTTGGTCCCAGCGTGCTCACCAGTCTGCACAGAAATCCTTCTAGTGCCCGGTATCTACCCCCCTCCCACACCCAGCACCTCCTCCCGGTACGCCGCCCCCCCCTCACTCGTCCGTGTCGGGCTTGACGTCCAGCATGGCGTGCAGCTCCTCGGGCGCGTATCCCAGCAGGCTCTTCAGGTCGCAGACAAAGCGGTAGACATAGCGCTTGCCCGACGTCTTGTGGATGATGTTCTTGTCGTAGTAGTAGCGAAGTCCCCGGCTCAGCTTCTCGTAGTTCATCTTCGGCTTATTTTTTCGCTTCCCCCACCTCCGGGCCACCTACAAGAATGAGCAGCGTCCCCATCACGCTGTGTAAGCCAGGGGTGTCACACTCCGGTCCTGGAGGGCCGCAGCCCTGCACAGTTTTGGGTTTACCCTCATTTAACACTCACTGAGCTAATTACCACACAGCTCTTCAGCTCAATCACTTGTGGTGGAACAGGGAAAGAACTAAGCTACATAGGCCTCCATCCCTCCAGGACTGGAGTTTGACATCCCTGGTTTATAGCTATGTGAGATGCGAGGGGGGGGACGGTAGCCAAAAAATTCAGGGCTTTTTTGTTTCCAGTGGGGCATCAGTCATTCTCATTTTATTTATTAAACCAACTAGTCGTGCTAAAGTACTTCAGAGCACATCATTCAGAAGGAATATAACAACTTTGCACACGGTTTGCTGATATGGGGAAGATCCCTGAAGTCTGTCAAAGACAACGATCAAGAAAAAATGGTAGATAAGAATACTTCTAAATGTCCAACTCACAAACAATCAATATGATTGTAACGGGTGTGGAAAGCTATTTAATGTTCACCCGTGTTTGCAATGAAATGTATCAGAGCTATATGATGATGATTCTGTAGGTCAGTCTACGGAAAGTGTGGGACTGACATCTGACTAGTTAACGAATGACATCTTCAAAGCGTGAACAATCCCTTTTTGGGCCCCGCTCACTCAGCATCAACGCTCAGCCTCCCACCTCATCCGGGTCGGACAGCTTGAATTCCCATCCGTCTCCCGTCCAGCTTATGAAGGTCTGGCATGACTTGTCCGTGAGGAGCTCCAGGAGAAACTGCCACAGCTGGATGGGTCCGCTGCCTGCAGGACAAAAGGAGAGCAACGGATCAGAACCCGTACCAGTGGACCTCTGGCTCGCCACCCAGGAGCACAGTGACGATAGCTTTTAGTGCAGCAACCGGAAACAGGACTGCGATTCATTACCGATCCTTTCATGATGCAGTAGCTCACAACTAGCTAATAACTAGTAAAACAATGAAACACTTCCATTCAAACCTGCTTATAAAAACAATATGTTCTACATGCTGACAAATAGGAAATAAATGTATTCTTTTAAAATTGTTACATGGTGGCTTTTTGGCTTTGTTACATGCCATCTCTGTAGTCTAATGAGTATTTATTAATAGACTTCTTGTTTTAGTTTTGTCCACACCAAAGAAATTCCATGTGGATGAAGTCACCCACGCTTAAAACAGCAATGTCTTCATCAGAGTGAATCCGGGGAATGCCTGAAATGAGGGCTGTTAAATCAGTAACAGGGCCCTCTCTTTGTAAGTCTCCTGCTGCTGGGCCCTCATGACGCCTTGGGAAGGGTCTGGCTGGCATCCCCGCCGTTCTGGGAAGTCCCACTTCACCAGAACCATCCCTTCCACTCTCAGAGGGAAACTGGGTAATAAGGCACTTCTGCGTTTCCTGAACACCGATATTTTAATTCATTCGTTCATTCATTCTGCGGATATTTCATCCAAAGTGACATGAAGAGAAAAGACTGTCAGACAGTCCCAGGAGCAATCGGGGGGTAAAGGGTCCTAGGTAAGGGCCCACTTGTGAAATTATTTGGCCAGTCATGATATGATCACTAGTACGCAATCCTAACCCGGTGAACCGCAGACAGCCCCCAGACCGCCCCCGTGGTGGTATAGCTAAACAAGATGCCAAGAAAACTTGATTAGTTATTTAAAATAATTCGAAGACCAGTCATCCTTTTGTGTCAGAGGCGTAGCTAGCTTACCACCCAGCCTGCCCAATTACTGCAACATTTGCGCTGGCTTGGATGCATATAAATCCCAGCAGTGCGTTTTTCTGCTTACCACAGGTGAGAATCATCACCTTGTTATTTGATGACAAATTGCACCTTGTAGCTGTGCAGAGCCGTGATGCATCGTCTGCACTTGCAAACGCCTTGCAGAGGTATTGGAGGCTTTAATGCATAATGTACACAGAACACCGGGACTGAGTCTAGCATTCTGTCTTCCAAATTATGTTAGCGATCACCCTGAGATGCAGTGGCACACCTTGTCATAATCTGGAGACAGATGCTCTAATCAGAGCCCCGGCTAAACACAGAAGAGTCGTTCAAGATGAACCACTTAAGATTTTTTACACGGTTTTTAAAATTTCAGCTTCTGCAGTTCTGCTGTGGAACCCATGTCTTCTGATCTGGTGACTGTATCTGAAGCCTAACTGGCCTTGTTGTGCAACAGTTCACCCCTAAATCACACCCGATGTAACATCTTGGCAGCAACGTTTCTAATCTATTAAAGGCCAGTCCAGAATTACCACTTCAAAGGTCCTCCACCAGAGCACAATATGAAGAGAGAGAGCGAGATCATAGGGTCAGGTTTGTGCTTGCCACAGCATTTTATGTCCTACTTATTTTTCCTGGGTTTGCTAGCCTACTAAAGGCTGAAAAGCACGTCCCCTTGAAGCGGGCGAGATACGGTCCCCGGTCCTGCACCAAGGCGGGTGTCGTTCATTTTCTGATGCCCGATCTCCAGACAGGCAGACCTCGTGATGGTGCAGGTTTGCAAAAGAAAAAGGAAAAAAATAAAGGCGTGCTTCTACCGGGGCAGGTGGTTCTCAAACCGTTACCATAACCAGACCAGCAGCGAGGTTGTGAAAGTACACCGGCGGAGGCAGTTAGTGGCCGTTCCTCTTAGAGGTGACAAACAAGAAAAGCTTGCGATGAAGGCAAAGCCTCGGCTATCTCTCACCTTTCTTATCGGCCTTCAATCTTGCCGAGACATACTTATGCCTGACTTTGTGGTGCGGCAACAGGAAATGGAGGCTTACGCTTTCATAAACAGTTATTCTGATTATTATACAAATGTATACGTGTATGCTCCGTGTTCTGGTGGCTTATTGTCGGGAAAACGATCCCTTGTGTTTAAGTTTGGTGACATACACAGTCATTTTTGGCTGGATAACAATTTACTCTATAAAACTACACTAAAACTTTCCCAGAGTGCTTGTTTTATACCTCGTTCCTGGCACTAAATGTCTGGTACTAAACAGTTTACTATGAGGTTCACTTCCAGTGCTGGTCACAGTCTTACTGCTTATATTCTTCTAATCGTGGCTAATTCTCTTATATAAACCGTCACTGAAGTCATTCAAGATGGTCCTACAGCATTACAAACCTCTATTTTAACTCCTCTTTGTTATGTGACCATTACTCGTGTTTTCTGACCAGTTTCCTCATTCCATTTCTTAAAAATCTGCATAATTTTCCTTATACCACTTTAGGCTGACAAAGGCATCACAATGTAAGCAACAGGTCCTGCAGACGTTTTATTTTGTTAATGTTTCTCATTTACTACATAGATATTTCGTATACCATATAGTTTCCCAAGCAAGAAGGCTAACCTCGTAATTATATCCTTATTACAGAATTCTAGGCAAACTCTAACGACATGTGTTCAAAACTATAGGACACCATGATCAAGTTTGATAGTTTTAACTTGATCATAGTTTTTTGTAAGAAACCGGGCGAAAATTGACTGTTTCTTCGCGATTCTTAAATAAATATTGAACTTGGGTTTTTTTTCCCAGTGTGAAAGCTTTTTACTTTATTTTTACTGAGCCTTATGAGTCATCCAAATACCTTCTTTGCCTTATCTGACGGCTATACTTGACTGTATACGCCATAGGTCTGTAACACAAAGAAGCAGACCAGGCAGCCTGCAGAAAGCAAAGGGTACAAAGAGATCTGAATGGGACACAGTCGTGACGCAAACGCGGCATCGGCAATCCCCCTCGTCTGCACCGGATACCTCCGGCTGCATTTTATGATGATTAGCGACACTCCTTAAGGGAGCTTTAGGGCACCGGGCTCCCTGTCGAGAAAGTCGTCCTTTTCACCCGTCAATGGCCTCTCCCCTTTCAACTCCTCCTGTGATACTCAACACCCACCTTCCTGCCCCAGCAGGAAACACTGAGGGTCCCAGGGTCTGTTTCTAGCTCGTTCTTAGGCGCTACACTAAGGCCATAGGCGCGCCAACTGAAATGGAACAGCCCAAGTGACAGAGTCTCAGTTATTCTGGAAATTCTAACGTTATTGTCCCCCTATATGACACATAAACAGATGAAAGCACCCGGAAGCTCACCAGCTCAGCGACCACAGAATAAGTTTGGATTCAGCAGCTTGCTAACGCATCAAACGGTCTGAGTATAGCTAACACGGTACCACATCACCGGTACCTTTTAAAAATGAGAATGTAAATGGTTAGAATGTGCTAAAATGTGCCAACGCTGCTGCGCAATGCAGAGCGTGATTAGGCTTTCAAGTAAAAACTAACAAGGAAAATACATAAAATCTATCATGTCATACTGACGAGCAAATAGTTGGGAGCTTTTAGATAGTAATCGAGTCCCTCTACTTTACGCTACGATCTACAATGTAGGTTGAAAGAGGTCCTCTGAGATATATTTACTCTCCAGTGTAAAATGTACAGGCAGGTATCATTTAGTGCTGCTCCAGGGTTGCCAAGACAACTTGAAAAATAGGTCGAGATGTGGGGGCAGATAGAACCAGCATTCGAAAACTCTTTGGGGTGAAGCAGGCCGAGGAAAAAAGATGGCAGAGTTCTGTTTGTTTCCTGTAATGTACCTGACTTTGACTTCAGCAGATTAATCTAGCTATCTGATGTAAGATCCCGCACTGAGGATAAAGGCATGGTGGTGGATGTCTACAGCAACTGCATCACGTATGTGTCGTCAAATGTGACCGCTGTCTGGGGGTGTGCTGCTTCTCCAGAAAGCTGCGTCTTAACATGCTCCCCGCCACACTCATGCCGCACAATCACAGAACAAGTGCAAATCTCAAACGGAGGCCCCGCGTGCGGCCTTCTGGGTAGGTCAATATCGCGGTCTAATCACAACCGGTCCATAGTGAACAGTCAATATAGACGATTTCTGTCGTGTTGATCCGCAGCAGCCCAAGAAATACATATTCGCACATTAACTGTATTATTTAATAACACTGCTGTTGCAAACAAGGGACTCCTTAGCATTAAATAGAACTTAAACCAAATTAGTCTGTTGTTTGTGAACTTTTTGACCGGGAAGAAAAAGCCTCATTAATAAGAAGTTATTTTTAAGGTGAGAGAAGATGTTAGAGTAAAAAAGCTTGATCAAGCTTGACGGCGAGATGCGACGTACCTGTGTATCCAGCGAGGGCGGCGGCAGGGATGACGGGCTTGTCCTTGTTGAGGTCCGAGCGTTCCCGCACATAGTCCTTGAAGGTGCCCTTAGGTTTGTGCAGCGCGGCGGGATACTCCTCCACCACCTCAAAGCTGTCGTACGACGGCACGCGCTGTAGGCTGCCGAAGGACGACTGGCTGCTCCAGGACTGAGTGAGCCGGTCACAGCTCTCCAGGCTGTCCATGCTCTCGAAGGAGTCCTGGCCTCCCAGCTTCCCTGTGTGCGGGAGGGGGGTCACAGAGCCGTGTGTGATAAGCGTCCATCAACCCAAGCTGCTGACAGTCTTCCCCCAAGAAAACGGTGGCGTTAAAAATACTGGGAAGCCCACAAGACTCTTATTAATCTCACAGGGCTACGGCTTCCCTGAATATTACCTAATATTAAACACCGGTGTCCTTCTTGCAAAAGAAAAAAAAAATCTGCAATGAAATGAATTTAACAAAATCCAAAAAATTAAGAGTAAATGCAGTCTAGTCTCTGTCCGTAGCTTGAATGTACTGTTAACTTGTACATTTCCTAGAGGATGCATTTTGGTTCATTTCTTGGGCACATGAAGAAATCTTTTAAGTTACATGATTGAGCTACTTTGTGCTTTTTTGTTCAGCTTTTGCAGCTGCAGTGGAACGAGTCCGTGGTGATTCTTCACATGGGGAGAGTGTGCACACAGCCCAACACAGTGGCCCAAACCAGCAATTGTCATGCAAAGACTTTGTTGGTTCTAATTGGACAGACTACAGGACAAATCACTTTCTTTAGGCCGAACAAAGACAAAAAGCTATATTTCTACACGCTCTATTCAAAGCACTAAAACGACACCATGGCACAGGTGAATATGCATGCTGGTCTGACCATGCCACAGACATTTCTATTATTCATAACAAATAAGCACTGGGCAAGCTTCACCGTAAACGGTCTAGTTATTTTTATTTCTGCACCGTCTTCCTAAATTAGTGCAACTCAATGGTTCTCCGTGGGATGGGATCCAGAGAAAAGACAAGTCTTTTGGGAAAATAAATGAGTTTTTTTGTTTTGTTTTGCTGTTTGTAGGAAGAAATTAGATGAATGTATGAAAAGAGCACAGCAGAAAACTGGACCATGTCGCCCCTGGCTTCTTGACACCCTCCACGTTTTCTGAGAACTTGAAAGCTGCACGTCAGACAGGCTAGACGAAGGCGCTCTTAAAGGTTACCTCGCCTTCGCTGCTTTACATAAAGGCCTGAGCCCGGCGTGTGGCTTTCTCAGCTTCTCACTTTGACACAAACAATCTAGTTTTCCCCGTGCAGTCAAACGGCCGAAGTGGTTTTACCCGAACCGCAACCAAACCAAAGAGCCTCTCTCTCCATTTCGGCTCGCAGCACGCACAGATGTGGCGCACCCGAGATGCAGGCGCGGCAGCCGCCGAGCGGGACGGCTGCGATCTTACGGAGCCTGGCACTGGCGAAAAGGCTGCAGGTTTCTGCCTCGTAGCTGACTATTGCAGCGTCTGAGGGTAAATGCTTATAAAAGGCCTCACTTCTGTTTAGTTTATGACAAAAAGAAAGTTCACGTAATCTTGTGGGCTAGGGGAAATCGTCAGCTGTGGACTTGGCTGATGTATGGAAAACATCTTGTGGTCAGCACTGCTCACTTCATTGTGCCCAAACTCCCTCTCCTCATTGGTCGCTTGGATGTACACTTTTTTTTTTTTAACCAACGGAAACTCATAGCACCGAGCAGAGTTCAAGTCCTGCTGACACGAACATTAGTTCTCAGTTTATTTAGCATCCTCAGCATTTATATGTAGGGAGGGCACAGATAGTGATTGGCGGTTCGGGAAAGGGGGCGGGTCTTACCTCTGCTGAGACGGCCCACACACATGTTGTCCGGGGAGATGACTTCCTGCTTGATGGACACGTAATCGCCCTGCTGCTGGCTGAGTGGGGCATCCCGCAGGATGACGCTGGGGTACTCGTTCTCATACTTGAGTGTCAGCAGGTCCTCAGAGCTGATGGAGTGCAGCGTCTGGTACGACTCAGTGATGAATCCAGGCTCAGAATATTCCGAGGGGGGCACGCACTGTGGGTGCTCACTGCCGTAATCTGGAAGGATAGGGTGGGGTGGGGCAAGTTCTTACAGAAATTTTCAAGGAAGACAATGAGTCAACTGCAGCAAGACCCAACATTCATTCATATTTATCAATACTGGAGAATAGTGTCCCAAGAACACATAAGCTATAGTGGGAAGCGGACAGTAACACTTACTGACAAAGTAATCTGAGGTATAGCGAGATTCCTGGAAGGAGGTTAAGCTGCTGATGGGAAAATGCTTCACATCTACATCATGAAAGACAAAATGTTCACTGTTAAGCAACTAGCTGTTTTCTTTTCTGTATTAATCTTTGATTACTGATAAAATCAGCTTGGTGAATCTGGTAATAACAAATACGCAAAAACAGCTCAATCTCACTTAAGCTGGTTTGCAAAAAAGCCTGGCCTCGAGCCAACGACGGCAGCGATCGGGCAGCGAGAGCCATGTACCTTTCTGAAGCATCTCTAAATGCTCCCAAAGGATGTCTCCCACGAAATCGGGAGCCAGGTCTAGGAAGCGCTCCTTTCCCAGGGCACAGAGGCTGGCGCCACTCATGCAGAACTTGTGGAAGTCCACATTCTTCAGGCTGAATTCGTTCATGATCCACATCAGCCACTCACGCACGTTGTTCTCTGTCCACTGCCAGGGGTCTGAGGGGGGCAGGAGACTGATGAATGAGGGGCCGGCAGGGTATATTAAGGCTAATGTGCCAGTCATTTTTTGCATGCCAGTGAAGCCATCTCAGGAAAGTTTAAAAGACTGTGGAGCACCTGAACACTGCTGTGAGTGTTGATGCACATCTGAACACTGCTGTGAGTGTTAATGCACATCTGAAGACTGCTGTGAGTGTTGATGCACATCTGAAGACTGCTGTGAGTGTTGATGCACATCTGAAGACTGCTGTGAGTGTTGATGCACATCTGAACACTGCTGTGAGCGTTGATGCACATCTGAAGACTGCTGTGAGTGTTAATGCACATCTGAAGACTGCTGTGAGTGTTGATGCACATCTGAACACTGCTGTGAGCGTTGATGCACATCTGAACACTGCTGTGAGCGTTAATGCACATCTGAACACTGCTGTGAGCGTTAATGCACATCTAAACACTGCTGTGAGTGTTAATGCACATCTGAACACTGCTGTGAGCGTTGATGCACATCTGAACACTGCTGTGAGCGTTAATGCACATCTGAA
>JAODKM010000050.1:90783-101200 GCA_026780845.1 Petrocephalus sullivani | reverse complement strand
TCCCCCCCCTCTCCCTCCCCCATCCTCCCCCCCCCACCCCACCCCCCCCCACCCCCCCCCCCCCCCCCCCCCCCCCATCGTGGTCGACCCGCAGTCACGCTTTACCATAAACAGGTGCCCGCGGCCGTGGCCGGCATTAAAAGCCACGGCCCTGCTGTTTTATCGCCGAAGCTCTGCCGTCGTCACGCGCCGGTGTCCGGCACTGGACGCCCCGTCACTTTGACCGCTTCTCAGGATGCTGTGATGGATGGCCACGGCGAATTCGACGGCATGCCCGCACTCCGCTCTCCCCTCGGCACGAAGATGGGATTTCAGCCACGAGCCTCGCCGGGGTCAGCTAGCGGTTACTGCGCAGGCCCGGCCCAAGTAGCATTCCTGCTCTCTCAGTGCCCCGTACATTTTTGGGTTGGCGTTCCAAAGACAATGGCATTGTTCTCCTGGGTTCTCCTCAGCAGTCCCCTAAAAGCTGTTGTGTGCTCCAGGGACTGACCCCCAACTGAAGCGAACAAGAGGTCTGTCTGTCCAGCTGATGGGGCGTTGATAGCTTGCAGGCGATTTCGGCCAGGCCTATTTCCAAACGTCCATGATTACCAACCTGGACGCATGACATTTTAAAGGGGCTCTTTCTCATTCAATTCCATTCAATTTCTTTTTATATAGTGCATTTCGCAACAAAGTGACTCCTGGATGCTTTATACGGCTACTTCATAATGCATTCCTACATCATTTTAGCGGAACAATACGAAAGCAGAGAAAAGGTAAGACAAAGAACAAAAGTCAGATGTTTGAGCAAAGTGCATCATAACCAGATGCTTTATTTGCCCTCTGGATGAGTGCAGGTACATTGGAATTCTTCTTTGGAAATATCCCATCATGCTCTCAGATGAAGCAGGCAGGTAAGTACATACAGGTGAGAGTGAAACTTGGGGTGTGAGCGTGGGGTCCGGCTATTGGTCTGGTGCCCCTGGTGTATTCCAGGAGATAAGGTCTTTCAGTAAGGGCCCAAATGCTGAGGATGGGAACCGAACCAGCAACCTTCCACTGACAGACGCAGTGGTCTAACCCACACGAGTCACCTACCATCCCCCAAATTAAAGACGTTTATTTGTTTGAAGTTTATTTGACAGCTTGGGGCAATACCTACCCTGCAGAGAAAGGGAGGCCTAGGGCACTGTCCCCCTCACCTCCTTGTGATTTCTATTTTTGGAAACATTAATGTATTTCGTTTTCTGTGATTCGGGTTTGCGGCACTTTGCTATCGGTTGGCCTGTGCTTCTCAGCACGACGCGTCCCCCCTCCCCAATTCTCTTTCTTTGATACACTGCCCGGCATTTCCCCAGAAAAAAAAACTGCCCCACAGATGTTCCTTCGCCAACTACAAAGAAGGAAGCCTTTATGAGGAGAAGGTCTATTTTGGGCCCGGGTTTCCGAGCCCCGATGCTCTCTGAGGTAAAAGTCCGAGCTTAGTGTCCGAGTCCTGCTTTATTCCTCGCCTGGCTATTTTTAGATTAAAGCTACATTAAAGCAATGAAGGAAGATATAACATTTCAAGACAGTATTAACTTCTGTGTTTTGGTGTGGACCCAGAAAAGAGGAATTTTACCATTATTTTCCCCATTAGTAATTTAGAGTATGAATCTAAATCTAAATATTATGTTATTATTCTTCACAGTGAATGCGACCTGCACTATATTTTCAATTATTTATTTATTCAGGAATCTCGGGTTCTTTGACTTGACCTTAAATATGTTGTTAAAATCATTTCAGATTAAAATACCAGTAATATAATTGAATGCATAATGCAACAGGGAAAGATCTTCATCAGTGTTGTTACAATGGTGGCTCTTTTTAGCTACAGTTTCACATAGATCTCCATGATCTTAGCGGACCCGTCCCAAAGTCAGATATCCATTCAACAACACAATGCTTGATTTAGAGTTCTTCCAGGGGATATTAGCAGCCCATGTTATCTTTAAATACGGTGCTGAATCCCTCTGTAAGTTGTCCAAACACCTCTGCGTGGGCCCTGTTAAATTGGACAAACATCTCCAACGTTTGATGGTTTCCAAGCGTGCACCAGGCCCAGATGTTTCATTTTGAGGGCGCGACACGATGGCCCCCGGCGTATTTTAGAACGCAGCCACCCACTCCGGCAGGGTATCAGTGTGTCATGTGACCATCCATGGGACTGCGAGGAAGGGATCTGTGTTAACGCCAAGGCAACACGTCACCTCGCACCTCCCGCATTGCCAGCTGTGCACAGATGTGCTGCCTGTGTTCACACCAGTCTCCCCGAGGTGACTCAAGGTTCCCTCCACTGTCCATAGCAGGCGATTCTGTGGTTTTGATTTCCCAGTGAATTAATGTAACTACTTGGGGGGGGGGGGCGAAGTGTGGCTGTAATCGAAAGGTTGTGGGTTCAAACCCCAGGGTCAGCGGAGTCATTTTACCACTGGGCGCCTGAGGGAGGCCCTTAAAATCCTTTGTTTTCTCAAAAAGTTGTATCACTTTGGATAAAAGCATCTGCCCCAAGTCTCCCGTGCCTATATTCCTCCTTGGAATACCACAGTATTAATAATGGGTATCCTTATAATAAAGGCTAATAAGACAGAAAATTTGTCAATATATATTTAAATACAGCAGAAGATTTAAGAACTGGGATACACGTACTTTGTGGGCAGTAAGGTTACTGAAAGGGAGCCTAGTTGATGGAGAACCAGGTGCAGTGTAAGTAGTGAAGGTGAGCCGGGAGTCAGAAAGAGGAGGAAGGAATGAAGAAACAGACAGGCACTTCCACGTCTGCAGTCGAGGAGGACATGTGGGCCGGCTGGGCCCTGATAAACTGCTGGGGCTCAGCCAAAATAAACCGGCCCGCCCCTTTGTCCCGCGTGGCTTGCCAGTCACTATGCCTCTTAATTAGCCACTGAGAGCAAAATGCTTGTCTGGTAATGAGGAAGGGAGTGCACCGGGGGCTTCTGCGGCAGGCTCGTTAATGATGTGGCGGGGGGGGGGAGCGGCATTGGAAGGGGAGCGGGGGGGTGTGCTCAGTTAAGACACAACAGGACAGACCCCCCACCTGGTATTACGGGTGACCATGACACCTTAAACCTCGAGGACACTGTGACACAAAAGGTTTTTGGTCAATGTGTCAAGTGTCACGTGCCCCTTTCAGGATGGTCTGGGCAGTGCCCAGGTGGGGACTCTATCCACGCACACCCACCCCTCTCGGCCGGGCTTTGCTGGAGGCACTACAGAAGCGCTGTGCCATCGCTTCCCAGGACCCCTTCGTCTCCCACCTCCCCTCCCCGGGACAGAAACCTGGCTGGGGCAGACCCTGAGAACAGCAGAATCCCATAAACCTCAAGACAACTCTCATCCTCTTTAAGCCTGGCTGGAAGAAATGTTTAGAGAGCCACTTCTGTAATTAATAGCTGGAATGCTGCACTGGGCTCTGTTTGAGAAGCAGTGGGCACAGCCAGAGGCCCGGATCATGACTGTGTAAATAACGCCTGACCCTCTGGCCCTGCTCCCACCGCACCGTGATCCACATCACCGGATTACTATCCTCCGCAGTGCCATCGCCCCATCACGCCCGTGTTATTATGCCCCCGCCCGCCAAAAAAACCTGCTAATGCCGCTGTGCTCAGGATCTGCTCACTGGCTTTTTACTCCTTAAAGTATTTTTAGCTCCGGCATGGCATTGACATTTTACGGACGTTGCTCTTGCGTCTGCGCTGCAATTTCTGTGCGGAAACAAGCAGCCCCACTTTCTCCTCTGCCTCTCGCCATCTCTCGTCTCTGTGCCGCTGATTTAAAAAAAGAAAGAAACATCTTTTTGGGGCCCTTATCGCTTTTGTGTCAGCACGTTTTGTTCCCGGCCCGCGTTTAATCTCGACTCCCATCAATCTGCTGTGACGCGGCCCACCCCCGGCAGCCTGGAGCCACTAGGACCAACCCCCACCAACCCAGAAACCCCTCTGCAGCCCATTTGCCACCTCCACCATGCCCCTCCACTATAATTTGCCTCTTCCGGATTCGATCCTGCAGAGGGCATTGGGCGACGCAACAGAAAATTCCACCGCGATCCCCCAGAGCAGTTTATGGTTGGCATGGATCAGATGCAGTCATCGCTAAATTTCATTGGCTGCAGTGCCGGTGGCCCAATCCAGGCTTTAGCTTTCCATTGGACGAAGCTTTTTCCATAGTAATCCTGTGAAACTGGTGCTGAAGAGGAACTCACATTTATGTTGCAGGAGGATGCACAGCTGGAGAGGTAATATATCCAGCTGTGTAAATGGGAGAAAAGTATAACAAGGCAAGCTTCATGAAAGGAAATTAATATTGACATAACACTGCAATCTTACCAGGCGAAAAATTTCAGTCTGCAGAATAGGATTGAAATATGACCCAAGAAATATTTCCAGCAGAGAAGTATACAGTGCTCCTCAGAACATTATCTGTGTTATCGTCTATAAATAGTTCAACGTTAGAAGTCAAACATTTTAAAGTTCATGACTTTCCATGAAGATCTAGAGAAGACCCGCTAGACCTTGAAGCATTCTGCATCTCCTACTGGGGGCCTACTTACAATTTTTTCTCAATCTGATTAATACGTTTTTCCTTTTTTCATCGGAACGTCACCTTAAAATGTCTGGAAATAAAGCTGTCGATTTGATATCTCACTTTTTAAAATATGCCAGCTGGCCTGACTGCTCATATTAAAACTCAGCAAAAAGTGTGCATGTTGGTTTGCAGGCAGTTTCTCGGCTCGACGGCGCCCTCTATCAGTCAAGCTACAAAACACTTGCCTCCTAAGCCCTCCATAGCAGTACCAGGTCTCAGCAAACACAACACATTTATCAACACCTAATCACATTTGGGAAAATAACCAAGTGGAGTTTTTCTCTTTCAAGAGCTACTGGCTTAATTTCTTTCTTTCAGCACCCATTAGTCTGTCTTAGCCCCTAGTATAATACTTCTGACTGAAAGGTTTGTTGAATAATGTATCGGCTGGCTGATGCCAAAGGTGTCTGGGCCAAGTGCATGAGAAGATAAGCAGTATAGAAGGATACTTTTTCCATTCTAAGTATAGACGTTGCCTACAGTTGGGTCCTAGTACCCAAGTTGTAACACTAATGCATTCTAGGCTTGCTTTCCTCAAACAAACAGGCCAAAAGGGTGGAGGTGTTCTGTGGGGGCTAACATCTAGCCGGGTAACATTCTCCATATGGAAAGAGAAACTGGCTCTTTAAGAAATGGAGGGATGCATCGTTTTTTCCTGGGTGCATGGGCTAGGGTGAGCAAACAGGGAGCCCGGGCCCGCATCGGGCCGCCAGCACACCTTGAAGTCTGTGGGCTTTGTCTGTGGAGGCAGGGTTGCGTTGCGCTGGCCTATTTTCGTTCTCCTTTCCAGTGTTTTGAAAAACAGCGCCCAGGCCGTCCTGTCTGGCTGCGGAGCAGCAGACTGTATCCCGTATCACCAAATCGATTGCACACGTTCGGGTTTGTCCAGAGAGATTGGGGGAGGCCCACCGAACCCAGCATCGTGGCCGCCACACGCCGCATAAACATCACAGACTATCTGCAGTGAATGTCGATTCACAGCTACATCAAATAGCGGCTATTAAATATAATAGCAACCACAGCCTACTTCTCGCATCTTTATGAGGTTTCTTGTGTTCTATCGACAAAGACTTTTTCGAATGCCTTCAATTAAACAACTATCAGCATGCTGTTATTTTTTACTCATTTTGTGAAGTATTTTGAAAACATTGACATTTCCAAAGTTATGGAATACTTTATTTTTATAAAGCAGGCAGTTACTGAGGCCTACTGAGACACATGGTTTCAAGGGCTTTAAGAAAGCGCAATCAGCCTGTCACAGAAACCACAAGGCAGGTTCTCAAGCTAAAAGTCGCCTTTAGCTTCCCAAGAAGCGCTTGACGCCCATGCTATCGTAAGAGCAGAGAGCCCTCTAGTGGGGAGACATTAAAAAGACACTTATTATCGGACAGCGTCGATAATGCATTTCTTTATTAGATCCAGATCTGGCTGTCTAAAAGCGCAGATAAATGAATTTGTAATCTAGTGAGTATCCCACACCGGGTTTAGGCTGTCAGACATATCTGGGGCCAGGGGCCTCAAGGTAAATGCGTAAGACTGTGAGGCACAGCAAAACAGCGAAGCTGCAACACCCAGCAAACTGCGCTTTGATACTGGGATCGAAAACCAGGGCAGAAATAAATACTGACAATACACATATTTCTGCTTCATTTACTTCGTTCTAAACTTTTTCAGTGTTTCAATGAACTGTTGTCACTACCTTTCATTATTTGTATTTCTTCTAATTATTATTATTATTATTATTATTATTGTTGTTGTTCTTGTTCTTGTTGTTGCTGCTACTGCAGCTACTGCTAGCGTCATGTTCCGTAATTTATTTAGTAAGTCACTGAGGCCACGAGTAAAAAATACCTTGCATTGATTGTTTTTATTACTTTGTGCTATATGGTGTACCCCGCAATATTTCATTTGGCCTCATTCGTCCGACCAGAAAAGCCTTTGCATTCTAAACATTAAGTTGTGTCCCCCAATATCAGAGTCACTCCTGTGCCCTCGTGAAGTACGAGTGAAAAACGACAGTGTAGCCGTGTAAACAAAAGCACGTGACTTACTTTATATAAAATCAAATTCAACTGAATCGCGAATAATAATATACATTGTGACGTATGCAAATACGGTTCCACTTGGTGTCAAGGGACGCCAGATTTTCACTTTTTTCCATTCTGTATGATTTTACACATTCCAGTTTAAAATATCGCGCGTAAAAAAATTTCTTTGTGGGTTATGTAATATCGATGATTTCTACTGCCCGTGAATTTATATTACAAACCACGAATCTGCAATCATTTTATTCTAGACAATATGTCTTGCTGGGCAATAGAAAGAGAACAACTGGACGCTGTATTATTTACTGCCCTCTGGCTCACTGAAAAGTAGGACCGTCTCCAAAAGTTCACGGTTTTGGTTTTGATATTTAGGTTTGCACCGCTGTGTGCTCAGACTGACACGGTAGCGTGAATAGACGCCGTATTCCACCCTGGCGTCACTGGTTCCGCCTGCCGATTTTCCTTCCCCAAGGAAACAGTTGGAAAATGAACTGTCCTCATCGCAAGATCATCTCTTTGGTAACCCTCTAAGCTAAACAAATAAAAAATTATACCTCACTTAGAGCCTTCATTACCTCATTTGATGTGATCTGAGCTGTCTGTATATTGCTACAAATTCCTAAATATACAAATATTTGTGCATTTTTGCGGAATTCCACAAAGGGTGTGAAGCATACTTTTGTTTATATGCAATATTACATATATGATGGTTTATACGTTAAGCCTGGCCCAGTCATTTAAAAGAATTTGACAGTGCTTAAGCGTTTTTTCCAAAGCAATTCTTCAGAGTTTTTTGTGCAAGTCTGTTTGGTATGCCATAATATAGCGCAGAAGAATAGACTACGTCAAATAACAGAACAAATAACATGTTAGACTTTGAATGCGTAGTATGTATGATGGAGTCTTTTACATTTCTAGGCTAAGCCTCATAGTTTTGATGATATATTTCTTTTCGCTGATTCGGCGGTATTTTTTTCATTTTTTATTTTTGCTCCAGAAGTCATCAATAACACTGATGCAGAGATTCCCATCCATTTGAAGTTCCCAGCCATCAAACCGTGTCTCCGACCGTAGGCTTTGTTTTCTTTTCCCGATTTCCCGCTAGGAGGCACTTTAGTGCCCGCGCTTCATAAAGCATGGAATGTTCGTCCCAGGTCGTCCTGGTCCCCGTTTTAATCACTGCAAAACGTAAGGCGTCCATTCCGATGCTGAAAATAAATCCGATTTAGCATTTAACAATTATTATTATTTCTTTATGTAAAATGTTTTCATTGCGAACAAAATATCTGCATTATTGGGCCTATTCGCAAAATGTGAATATCGGATCGATTTGGTGCTATTTATTTGTTCGCTTATTCGCTTGTCTGCTTATTTGGTCGTTTATTATTTGTTTATTGTCTCTATATGTCACTATTTTGATGCAAACGTATTAGGCATGCGGTTTTGTAAGGATAATTCTTATTGTTGTTTCAAAGGTTTAAGCGCACCTCAGGCAGCTGTAATCAGGTGAAACTCGGGTTTTGCTGGATAATAGATCAAAGTTTATAACTTTTTGATTCAGAAAAGGAGGGTGGTTTTAGGGCTGCTCCCGCGAAGGCTGGGGATGCTCACCCCTGAATGACACGCCTGACTTCCTCCAGAGAGGCTTTCTGTGGGTGATGAAGGCACCGCATAGGAAATAGAGTTAGTGAGCTGAGTGGGGTCACCAGAACAGGAAAGACAAGCCCGCTGGAAACGCGTGTCTCTGTCACGAAGCCAGAGCCGCCCGCATCCCGCTGGCCGGCTTCCCCAGGGACCGATCAACCAAACGGCTCACGCCGCTCCACGGCCGCGCAGGCCAGTTTGAAAACAATAAGTATGGCTGCTCCAGCTTTTACTGCCGTTCGATATCCCACTCCTGTTCCACTTGCTTCCCAATCATTGCTGCTTTAAAATACGATACTTTTAAAAGAGTGGTTTTATTTGAAACCAGAAAACACCTGCATATTGAGCTACGTTGTAAATTTCGAAATGCTTTATATGAAGCACATTATATTTGAACTGTGCATTTCAGGAGCACGTTTTGTTTTCGTTTAGTGTTTGGTATTATTTGGTCTTTTTCTTCTGCCGAATCCAGTGGTAATTGTAAAATTCGCTGAGCTATTATACACCACGTGACGAATAGGCCTATTGTATATAAGTGGTGTTTTGTTTTCCAGTGTGTGGAACTTTTTCGTCCCCTGTAATTTGTAACTTTGCACTAAAATCAGGTGATTCAATTCTAAATACTTTTGTTATGAGAGCAATTTCACAACAGCCATTTGAACGCACTATTACGTGTTCCAGACGCTAATGAGAAGGTGAAGCCGGTGTTACGGGCAGGAGGTCGCTCGTTTTCATATATAAAAATGGACCACACGCTTTTTGTGTGTGTTTTTTTTTTTACGGTGCTGTTCCCATTTATGCTAAATTTCCCTTATTTCACGGTTCAGCGGTCATGCAGTCCGGACTGCCTCCTACGCAGGGATGCAGTGGGAGCCTCGTCACTCCTTCCTGATTGGCTGCCGCCTGGCCGCTCTCGCATCACAGCGCCATTCCCATTCATACATCCCGCACTCCCGGCGCCTCTCAAAATAACGCGCAGCCCTCCATGCTCACTATTTTTTTTTTGCTTAGAAGGAACTCATTATTTAAATTGGATAATAATTTCAGCGAAATATTTAACAGCTGCCCGCAAAATATCGAAAGGTGAGTGAATGAAAAGTGCTATTCTACTAGTTCCCCCCCGTTACTTTACTTTCGCAGTTTTCTTATGATGCTTCGGTTTCAGTATTTTCCCGTTTTTACTCGTCTGACACTCCTACGTTTTCGGTGCCCTGCACGTAATGCCATCCACTCATTGCGTTACCCACCGGCAAAATGTACGCTGAAGCTGCACCCGTCTTCGTTATAGTTAATCGCGGACGATCCGTTTGTTCGTGTTTTTTTATGCCTTGACCCCTGATTTATTTTCAATCGCTTTATTTGTCTGCCGAGACACGTGTAAGGAAGAAACGGATGTGGAATCGTGTAGAATAGGTGCGGTATGCACGTATGCGCAACTAATAATTTGGAACGCAAGGTTAAATACTTAAAATGTAACATAATCGAGCCGCAGCCTACAGGCTACAGGAACGCAAGGGCAGTTACTCAAGCGTCCTCCTGAGCCTCGAACCGGTTAATTGAGTGCAGATGTATGCCCCTTTACGTTTAGGAATTGGATGCATTTGGGAAACTTTACGAGGGGAACCCCATCAGCCGCCCGAAGGAGCTAAATGAAAGTTTATATTACGAAACATTTCTCCAACATTACAAACACTGTTCACTTTCACGTACAGTTTGTGGCACGGCTAATTGCATACCGTTTTTGTAGCAATAATAGAACGGAGTTTAGTACAAAATTATTTATCGATCATGAAAGTTGTTTTCCCCCTGGTTTACCGCTTGTTTTAGTTACCCGAATTGTATTAGCCCATTGATTTCGGAACAAACGCTTTCTTCCAGCTGGTTACGCCGGACAGCCCACATTTAGTAATCGTTTATATTATTCCCGTTGTTACAGCTTTTGTTCAGTTCTGGCGCACTTGTCGTTGTTGCTATTTGCCATTTGTAACTTTAAACAGTCTGAACGAAGATGACATTATTTTGGCAGTTTTACATGGTTTTCCGCAATAATTTTCACCGTTTACGTAACAATACACTTCGCATGTCGATTAATTTAGGCCGATATG
>JAODKM010000050.1:76179-88679 GCA_026780845.1 Petrocephalus sullivani | reverse complement strand
ACATCGTCTCTTCAACCAGGTAATACTCGGGAAAGGGTCTGGGCTTTCTCATAAAATGTAACTGTAACCTTCGCCTCATGATTGTGATTTGTGCTTTGAATGTAACTAGGATCAAACTCGAAGTGTATTTTTAAAAAATTAACGGGTTTATTGCGATTCTGTGAGATACAAATACCTCGTATCTTTACCTTTCACGTCAGGGTGTGGAGAGGTAGTTAGTGGACTTGAAGTTTGGTGTCCTAGTTACATCCTCTAATTTCTTTCACTTAAAACAGCGGCCTGTTGTCAGCCCTCACATTCAGCAGTGTGATATGATTTTTTTTCTTGAATGTCAAAATAAATTTAAGACTCTTGGCTCCTACATTGTGGTGCCCTGATTACTTTTACATATTATCATATTTGACATCATACAGTTTTTTCCCTCTCCCCCCTCTGTCCGCCCATCTCTAAAGAATGTAAACAAACCAAATAGCCGACATCTGGTTTACACGTTTTAAAACTCTTTACATCAAATCATAAGGAACAGTATGGGGAGAGAGGCCTTGAGAGCTTTGAATTATGATCTCTATTCTCCTTTATTTCCATCAATGTATGACAGAAGTTTTAAATAAATGCTCATTCCAGAAACAATACATTTGTGCTTTCTGGAAATGGATGCTTGATATTAAGATAAGAATGGTATCAGCTTCAGTGAGGTGAGACTAAACTGTGAGATGCTTTACAATAATGGTCCTAATTAAACAATGCCTTTTACTTAAATGTATCTCCACAAATGTCGATGTAGGCCTACTGGAGTATATGTAACACAAAAAGTGGGTAACACTTTACTTGAAGGGGCACAAGTAACTTAGTAATTCAGTTACTGCTCGGGTACAAATCATAAACCAATATAGTAACTGCATAAAACAAATGAACCGTTATGATTGATTAATTATGGGATTAGTACATAGTTAACAGTTTCTGGTTGATTAATACATTAAGTAAGAGTGTACTACTACACTATTCATGCCCCATGAGTAAAGTGTTGCCAAGATATGTACATATATATCCTGCCTCACTATGACCATTTAAAGACCCCAAAATTGTGAAATGTTCAGGGAATATTTAGTGTTTAACATATCTGCTGTTCAGATATTTGTGTCTGTGTTGTAGGGTTTGTCAGAAAGTCCTGGCCAGACAATTAATGATTTCTCCATACTAAACTCTTTTCTCCTGCCAATGGATGGTGCTCTGTTTTTAAGACCTATCACCCTTGACTTTGAGATATGCAGCGCAGTAATACCGTTTGTATGGCTTCGCACAAAGAGCAGTCTTCAGAGCCGACTCAGTCTTGGACACGATGAACAATTCTCGGTTTGTTTCCAGGGGTTCTTACCACTGAGGAATGTTTGAGGAGAAAATACTCTTTGAAATAATAAAAAAAAAAATCTCTTTTCAAGCAAATCTGGAGAATAGGAATATTAGGAAAACTAAAGTTTAATATCGCAGTCATTTTCCCCCAATAAGAACACTGCATCCATACTACTGATTATATATTAATTACCCTAATAAATATATTATTAAATTTTTTGAGTGTATACATACACACATATATGTACATTAGGATGTATCATAGTGAGGTGTTTGATTTATCGTGGTCATCATTTTTAATCATCTTTGCATTTACGTGACCCAAAAAAGTTTTTAAAAAGGGGCTATTGTGTACATAACTTGGCATCTGCCATTCAGAATTTCAGTCACGTTTCGAAAAATGTGCATTATTCTGCTCAGAATGCAAACCAGACACACCTCAGGAGAAGTTTTAAAGAAATATTCAGCTCCATTCAGGCGAGTCTGCTGTCTAGCTGCAGTTTTGTTTGGGTAAGGCCAGGCGAGACTGGACCTCTCCAATAAAAATAAATCTCAAATTAATTATGGCCTCAAGCAAGAGGCCAGACAGTTTGAGACTGTGTGCAGTAGGCTCCACTTTCTGCATTTACAATTCTCACATTGGCTTTGCCTTACCCGTGAGGAGGACAGGGACTTAGCAGAAGCTAATGTACAGTCTGGGGGCCTTAGTCCTCACGACGTCCAGGCAGAAATATGTAAAAGGCTCGTAACCAGAGCAAATTTGTAGATTCTTCCTGGTTAAACATAAGTTTACCACAGTTTCAACAGGGACATCTAGAGGAAATATATGATCCTGTTGAGGGTGTATGTATATAAATATGCAATATGTCCCTTGTTTGTGGATGCTAATCTTGTAAATGACTTGTATATTTGCACATCACTCATATAATGTATACAATGACTTATATACCAATGCAATAAATTCTGCGTTTAGTATTTTATTGTAAATGTATGGTAAATGTTTTGGCAAATAATAATAGATAGTACCTGTTTTCAAAAAATTATGAAAAAGTGAATCTTAAAAAAAGAGAAATTGTCCTATTGTCCCCTCCCACTTGATGTTCGTTCCCAATGGCGAGGAGTTCCTGGCCTCCCGTAGCTCATGGTAGGGAGAAATGTCTGGCAGTCAAGTTCCAGTGCAGATCCAGATGTTCTGTGGCGCACTGTATAAACCAATTTTCATTTGTTTACCGGCCTTTCAAAAATGTTTGGTATTCATTAGGCCCTAAGTTATGCCTGTGGAACGACATATATATACATATATATATATATATAAGGTCAGTGCATTCTCAAGAACTATTAGAGTTATTGTGAAAAGGCAAAAAAAGACCAACATTTGAGTGGGGAGTTGAAACGTTTTATTTGTTGCAATTACTTTGCAGTTTAATATAATTAACATCAATCACGTATTAGTTGACTTTGTTCTTGCATGTAATGCGTTAGTATTATATTAATGTATCATTATAAATCTATTGTTTTGTTTTGTTTATTGTTTAAGCTTCTTGGGTGAAAGCATTATGTAACATAGAAATGCTACTTTTCCATTTATCTTATTTCATTTTCTTGCAAATACCGTTAGCGGTGGGTAATGCCGATATAATTATCGACCGTCTATGACGTTATAAAGGAAAAGACGTGGAATTGCATTGCCATAACTAAGCACACCTTTAAACCCAGGTGCATTTAAAAATAACGTGTCTGCTGTACATCAAATAGACCGAACTTTTTTTGGTACGGATAGTCTATGTTAATTTCGTTTAGATCCAAAATAAATAAGGATTGCTAAATACAAGAGACTTATAATATGACAGCAATTTGACAAGTTTTACTTTTTAATTAAACCGTTTTTAACTTAAATTTAATATGAGCAAAATAAGACTCCCACCAAAAAGTTAAACAAGGTGTCTCGCTTAATTAGAATTACACTGAATTGGCCTCAGGCAGGAGCAGCCTTGACTCCTACCAGGATCCAGATGTGGAAGTCTCAAGGGAGCCTCCCCCCGGGCAGACCCCCAAGTCGAGAGCAGACAGGCCGACCCCCGCTGTCGGTTGCGGCGGCCCGGGCTCTGTTTCGCTTAGCTGCAGCCGCTCCCCTAGGCGGAGTCCTGTTGGTCTGGTCACGTTCACTGCTGGCTCCATGTCACTGGGATTGCGGCTGAATTGATGAGGGTAATTTGAACAAGAAAAATGGTTGTAGGAGGGGAACTCCGGCCGCTACGAACACTAGGTCAGATAAAAACTTTGTAAGCGGTCACTTTCTAACTGCATTTCACCACCAATGCAAAGTAACATTCCACATTATCCTAACGAGCGAATTAAGAGTACGTATCAGTATCAGTGATAGCAGTGATATGAACATCTGGATGACTGGCAATCGGAAGATCTCTCGGATTGAATTTTCATTTACGCATAATTTTTGTCTTGGCACAGAGACCGGTTGACATCACGAGCAGTGAGTGGTGGGAGCTGTTCATAACCAGGGCTCCGCTTTTGGGTCCAACAGATATTGTTTCAATTTTGGGGAGGCAGAGCTGAGCGGCTACTGTGAACTCCGAGAAAGCGCGCACACGTGCAGTGCAGCCCGTGCGGAGAGTGCGGTGGGGGGGCTCCCCCCGCCCGGATTTTATTAATGCTTGTTTTAGTGGAACTGCCGAGGTCTGGACAAGCGGCGTAAATGCTAGGTTGTTGAATTCCCCGTAACAGGTATAATCCCACGATTGGATTTTCCTCTGTTTGATTTACAGTCGGGATATTGGTATTTTAATGAAGCGCAGCTGTAGGCTGTGGAAGTCTCAACTTTATTTATTTCATACTGTGTCAGACTTGCGCATTTGTTATCGGACCCAGGAGGAAAGGATAAAAGAAAATGGACAATTTAAACTCTGAAAAAGATTTAAGCTGAGTAATGAAGGCGTTTTAATGTCTGATGTATAGATTTGGATGCAAGAGAGAAAATGCGAGAGAAGGTGCTCTGAAAGTCACGACAACGCCGCCGTTGTTATTCCTTTAAATGAAGCCTCCTAATTTGTGAGTAATCATAGAGACCTACCCGGCAGCCGACGCTGCATTCCGATGTAAAAGCAAAACGACTTAATCGCACTTAAAGCGATTAGAACAATGCCGTGGACATTTCGAAGCAAAAACATTTTAAGAAGAAAAAAAAAATTCCATTGTTTTCTGCGCTTATCTGCTCGGGACAAATATCCTGCTTTTGGTGTTGTAACGAAAGGCAGGGCTTGATGTGACACACAACGCTTCCTTCTCAAAAGCAGTGACTTCACTTCCCAAAATTAGAAAAAAAGAAACCACCCGGCTAACTGTCTCTCGCCCTGCGCCACATAACCGGGGGCTGGAATTAATTCAGGAGCGTGTCATGTTTGGGATATCGTCGGGGTCCGGTGAAAATTGCCCGAAATGGACGGAACTATTAAGGTAAGGGTGGGGAGCGGTGGGTGCCGGTCTCTGTGCTGTTTATCAGTCGCGCCTCCTTTAGCGCGGCTCTTTCTGCGCACCCACGATACGATGCTCCCGGACTGCCTTTCTCGTTCGCTCCCGAAGCGGTAACCAGATTTCCATCTTTTTCTTCCTCTTTTCTTTTGAGGTTTCCTTTCTTCCTTTTGCAGTCGAAACCTTGCTAAAAAAAAAAAAAGGGTAGAACACTCCATCCGCCTAGCGAACATTTCGCCTTGAAAAAGTTTCGATTTTGGAAATAGGCGCAAGGCATGGAGTTGAAGACTTAGGGGTTTTTTTTTTTTTTTTGGTTTGAGACAGGCTCACGGCTTATTATGCGGTAATGGTTTTACGCGGGTATGCAGTGCAATTGCGGGTATGCAAAATCAATTGTGCTGTTTTATGCGCGACACGGAGACGGGCAGTATTTTGCTGCTTGTTTGTAAGTGTCAGACCGTGGCTGCGCAATAGCGGTGGCACTGCGCCCAATTTACATAAAACAGTGACATCGCAATACGCACCGAAGTTTTCAAATAACCCGGGGAAAGGGGAGGATTCCAGAATTATGGTATTTAGTGTACATTGAGTGCTGTTGGTTTTGTTTATACACAAGTCAGCATCCGTTTATACGCGCAAGTGATGTTTCATACCCGATTTTATGCATCAGCGAAAAACCTATAGCTGCCAGTAAAACAGTGAGCCGAAGTCGGCCTTCAGTCCAAAAACCGCAGAATAATTATTAATTATTCTAAACAGGGAGACACATCGGCGGTTTTTATACATCTGAAGTAATATTAATTTAGGATAAAAAATTGAGCTTTCTTACTGCTAGAGGCCTGTAGTAGCTAATGTACAGTTTTTTAAAATATATGCATATATGCAATATACGCCGAATGCATGTTATATACATAGCATTAATTGAAAGATCAGTATTATTCAATATTTAGGCTACATAACGGACGGCACCAGGTAGTGGTGTGTTATCGATTAGGCTAGAAGGCGTGCGTTTCATGTGCTGCAATTACACACATGTGTTGGATGTCAACTTTTTAGGGAAGTCCGTCAACAACAAATGGTGCGCTTTCCGTGACAGAAACACGAGTGGGCTTCTTGCGGTTGGGGTGTCAGCTCAGCGCTGGGCGTGGTGCGATTGCGAGGTTCACAAGATCGTGTAATGGTGCATAATTGCTTGCTGAGGATTAAATCATTTTCGGCCGAGTGCGCAGCAAGTGCATCCGATGCAAGCGGGCCGTACGGGGGCGGACAGCAATGGAATGGCCTTTGCTAGCTTTTGCATGTTAGGTGTCGTTTCGTATGTGTGCATCCTAAACCGTGCGTGTATTTTTAGCTGGCGGAGAAACGTTAACGAGCGGCCGCGCCTTTGCTGATCTCGTCTGATAAGGCGACGTCGTGACACACACTTTAGGAACTAAAAAAAAAACTACAATAAATGCAACAAGAATTGTTTAACATCCCCCTTAGGGCTAGTAATTTTCATTTATTTTGAAAATAATTCTAATCCTGTTTAACTATATTTTGTCCGTTCATCTTCTCCTGTTTAAGTCGCCTAAATCATTGTAATTGTCATAGTACTATTAATCAAACTGAAGTTTTTCCTTTTCATTCATAAAATACTCGAACTTAATATTAATGTTTGGTATTAGGCTACGTTTAGACAAGGCCATTTCATGAAATGAAGGCAGGGCGCCGAAGAGCTCGATTTTTGATTGAGCTGTAACCGTATCCTGACCAGCTCATCAAAAGTTTGGAGTTATCGAGTCATCCTAGCCTTCCTGTTCCACACAATCTGGTTTCCCCACAGGTTTCCCTTTCCTCTTCAAAAAAAAAATAAAAAAATAAATAAAAATAATAAAAATGAAAAAGGCCGAAATACGCAGTCGCAGTGCAGCCATTAGGGCGTGTGAACGCTGTTTGTGCCTTAGCAGATGTGAGCGGTCCTGTCTGGGAGTGTGGCGCTGTGAACGCGCTCCAAGTTCTAAACTCTGACGCACACTCTGTCCGCCTGGCTGTGGTACTCACTCTGGCACGTTATAACAAGCTATCATGACCTTGGTATTTATCCTCATGTCATTAGCTTACCAGTAATAAAAGTAATTTGATTGTTACGATCTAAGAGAAGCAATAAACTGATTACTAAGCTACCTATGGTAGGATAAACTCTTAGTGATTGTGTATGTTTGTAAGCTAAATTATAGTGATTTTATTAAAAGCATTTATCATTTTATTATTATTATTACAGATGGCTTTTCTGGCTATTTTATGAATGGTTAAGAGGGATTTGACTGCATTCCAGCTGTACCGTTAGAAAATGACAAACAGCCTTTTAAAGAGAGTAAAAACACAGGGCATGCCTATATTCTACCCTTACCGTTGACATATTATGGGACGTATGCCAAAAATTGACGACCATTATCTTAGAACCTAGTCATACATTTGTGGTGACTTGTTTTAAAAATAATAATCATTGTGAACGACCTCAGTGGACTTCATGGAATCTTCAGCCTGCCAGTCATGAATTATGCCAGGGCTGATATGTCACCATGAGTGTACCACGTAACTGCCGTAATCCTGCAGATACGCTCTTCTGCCATTGTGGTGACATTCCTTTACTGTTGAGTCCTTATCAGTGGTCAGCGAGAGTGTGTGGGCTACAGAGATAGCGCCAGTGAGCATCGTGCCTTGACAAGGCCACTCTCACAAATCTGATAAATGCAATTTATGTCCTTCATTGTGCAGTAACGGTGCTGATGACGGTCCGAGGGTCACTGTTGGCCCAAGCTTGCCACCTTCAGCACTCTAGACGCAGAATGGCATTCTTATATACGGAATGCCTGTCATTTGTTCTAAAACAGCTACTAGCTTTAGCTTGCTGTTGGTCTCGATACTAAAATCAGAAAGGCCTGATTAGATTTGTAAAGTCGAGATCGGGGTCACCTTCCCAGAAGCCCTGAAGTTCTTGGAACTAACAACTGCACCGTCGCAGTAAAATGCCTTTGGAAAACTTGTGCCCAGTCTCTTATTTATCTTGCAGGTAATCCTTCAGTGTTTTTTTTATAGTTGCAAATATGAAGATAACATTTGTAAAGCCATCTTCAAATGTGCTACTTATTTGTATGGCGTTCAGACAATTTATGACATCTGTCTAGAAAATTCTGGCAACTGGGAGTATGTGACTTCGGAGTTGAGGTATTTGTTTTACAGCTGACAGCTACCCCACCGACAGTACTCACCATGCCATGAACAAAGCTGCAGTCTTAAAGAGCAGATCTTTTTCCCTCGTTACAGCTCATCATAACTCAAAAGTTGTAAGGTCTATAATATGGCAGTGTGGCTTCTTCTGGGCCACACCGAACCAGTTAACCCCGTCAGGGATGCAGATGGCACAGGCTCCCTACAGCCCTGCCAAGGTGCTATAATAGCTGTTTCCACCCCATAAGCCTAACTGACAAGTCTTGGGAGCCTACAGTATGCGACCGATTTGCCGAGCAGGGTGCAAATTCGCCTCAGGAAACCTGGAGTGGATTGACGGCGGGGGGTTGGTGGGATTGGCCAGCTTCTTGGTACTTGAGGCAGGGCTCGGCTGCCATCTCCTAGCTTTGTCAGCAAAGTCTGAGATGGGTCAGTGATGTCAGAAGGGGGTAGGGGGGCTGTTTTCATTTTAAAAGGCCGGGGGAAGAAAGGGAGCACCGATTGGGACGGACACACAGTAATATCCTGTCTTATTTTTGAGGAACAATCCTGGGGTTCTTATCTCACGCAGGCATCTGCCGCAGGATCGGAGGCGTCGCATGCTAGTACAACAAAGGGGGGGGGGGGGCGCCAGCCAGGTCTTCCTGCACCTCGCCGTTTGTTTGCTTTAATAAAGCTAACGCTGCTCCAGCTAAACTTCACGGCAGGAATCCACGCAGAAGCGAGCCTCGTCCGTTGGAAGGACGTATTGTGGAATCACGCATCCGGTGGGGGGGACTGTGATCCGTTTGCTTTTTCAGCGGGGATCTCGAACCCTAACAACGTCCATGTGAAGACAGAGACTCGCTCCAGCCGATGTTCTGAATTACACAGCTAGCACAACAAACATGACTCTATAATCCTTCGAATAATAAAGGTCACTTTATGATCACATGACTTTGGGCCCTTACCTAATGCATTGTATGCCAGGATTACATAGTAATAAAGTACTGTGCAGTATGTGAAAGGTATTGATTTCAATAATAAGGCTGTTTATATGCTGTTATGCAAGTAGAAGAGGATCATTAAGTAAACCACTAGTACTATACAGAACCAGATGGTGTTTGATGCTTTGCTATGTGTGTTCCCTAAAGTAAGACAGAGATTCCATTTGGAACACAATAAGTAGGTTTTCTGTCATTGTAGAAGTGTCCAGAGAGTGTCACCGACAGGAAGCCAAGGACACCTCTTTGTTGTTTTCATTTGGTTCGTGTCCAGCACGAATTTCCGGGGCTGCGGAGGTGGTACACTCCAAAATGATATGTGTACTTATATGCATACATCTAACAGCTAACAGACCCTTGACAAAATCATTTTAGTGGCTAGCAAAATGATGCTTTACTATCGCTTTCCATGTCATATTGTGATTCAAGATAATACGAAGAAGTAATAATGATGAGTATTTTAAATTAAAAATTGAAATAATCCATTTGCATAAGTATTCAAATCCTTGATCTAAATATTTGGTGGAAGTGAAGAGTCCTTCACTTTTGCGGCTAGTGTCGGGCAGTCTTCACCTGTTCTGACTGGCAAATCCGTCTAAGCTCCCTCATGTTTCTTAGGGATCACTTGTGGACAGTCTTTCCACAGATTGTGAACAGGATATATATCAGGAATTTGACAGGGCCGCAGTTTCTTCTTCTGAAGTTGCTCCGAGGGAGATGTAGCCTTGTGCTTGAGATCACCGTCCTGCCGAAATATGAATCTTACCCCTGTTTTAAGCCTTACGCCCTGCAGCATCAAACTGCCACCACTGTGCTTTGCCACATGTGTGTGCCGGCCCCCGGGTGACGTGCCGTGTCGTGTCGGCTCTGCACCAAACATAAATATCGTTTATGCAGTGTTCTGGAAATGACTGATGCCATCAAACACTACAACTCATGGGCCCCATAGTTGTGTCCCTTAGCCGTTTCATTCTTGCCTGGATGCTCAGTTTGGAGGCACAGTTTGGTCTACCCGCTGTCTATTTTATGATTTATGATATTGTTTTTATCCAAAGCGACATGGACATGCTCCTTCTATTGCTTAAAAATGGAGTAGATTGTCCTTAGAGGGAACTCTTAAATTAATCATCTTACTTTGAAAGCTCCTTGGTCTTCATTATGTCCTTAAAGATGGACCTCACATATACAGGTGTGTTTTTTATTATTTTCCAATCTGTAGTCATTTACCGAGCCATGCACACTGTAATAGACTACTTAATTAATTAGTTGGCTTGTTAAGGGAATTATGCACTTGAAACTTGTTTGTTTGCCACATACATCTTGTGATGTAAATGTACTGTTATTTTGTATTAAAACACCCCACGGAAAGAAATATTAAATCTTCATTTTGTTATCCCTTTGTCAAGGGTCCAGATAGCATTGCAGGGCTGTGTATTTTCATAGCTTTTTTCATTGTAATGAAACCTGTGTTTTGTGGTGAAGCTGTTGTATTTATACTAACACAGGTTAGCACTGGGAGGGAGCAAAAACATGGACTGTCTGTGGGTCCCAGAGGACTGGGTTGGGAACCACTGGGTTAGTGGGACACTTATAAAAACCTTTAATAGTGTGAATACATGCATTTTAGAGATAATGGTGATCAAGATGTGAAACAGGAACACACTAACCATGGGGGTTATAAAATGTAGCGCACAGAGAGGTCCTACTTAACAACTTGTGGAGAATGTGCACGACGTATTGCACTTATCGGTGGTTAAATCGTTTATCGCCTTCTTCTTGGCTGAGCTCTTCTGTCTGTGATTGTTTCCCTTCTCAGAGTAACAGAAGACACTCTGCACAGTTCGGTCTTGTTATAGCAGCAGTTTTACAGACGTCCCCGTGGCACAAGAGCCAGACACTATTGGAATGTCAAATGGACATCACAGAAAACTCAGCTGTTAGCCAGATGCTAATGCAGATTCTCTGCATGTTCAACACATATTAAAATGCTGCAGAATATTTTATAATGTTAGCTGTTGTAGCATTTGGTTATTTCATTCACTATTTCTTCTGACAAAGTATTAAAAGTTGAGTTAGAAAGAGTCCGGCTGCTGTTATATACATGAATAAATAATAAATTATATAAAAATTGGGAAACAGCAAAATACAAGAGAGCCTCATTTACGTTGGAGTCTAAATTTGCAAGCTGTTTCAGTCCGCGACGTTAAACTTCTAAATTTTACGTGGATATTTTGTGAAATGTTTGGATCGCAGCCTTTATGGAGGGTTTGGATAAGCTGAATATTTGCTAGAACCCGTCGGACAGATCATCTCCTTGCGTGTTTTTTCCCTCTCAGTGCTGATGTAGTGCCCCTCTCGTCCCCTAGGAGGCACTGTCAGTGGTGAGCGAAGACCAGTCCTTGTTTGAGCCTTCGTATGCTGCTGCTGCGCCCTTACCTAAGCCGGACATGACTGCATCCAGCACGCAGGACTACGTTCAGCCTCACAAGATGAGCCCCTTACCTCCCCAGCAAGAGTGGATCACCCAGCCTGTGCGAGTGAATGTTAAGCGAGAATACGACCACATTAACGGATCTAGGTACAAGAAAGGGTGCTCGCTTCACCTTTACTTTTGCCTCTCTTATGTGTCCTCTGGCCGGGCACCAGTCCCCTCTCACTTTATATCTACTATAGCATCACTATCTTCTGGCTTATTCCATGCTGCTTGTGCGTCACAGGGAGTCCCCGGTGGACTGCAGTGTGGGGAAGTGTGGTAAGATGGTAAGTGGGACAGACCCCTCCCAAATGGCATACGGGAGCTACATGGATGAGAAGAATGGTCCGCCCCCCAACATGACCACCAATGAGAGGAGAGTCATTGTACCTGCAGGTAAGAGCCTCGAGAACAGATCATTCCCTTGTTAGTCCTCATTAAAATGCTTTGGTAATGAAACGCTATATGTAACATTTATATCTACTGCAAAGTAAATCTTGATCTGTCTCAGACCTGCCAATGCCCGTTAGCCAAAAGGTTACGGTATTGTTAAAACCAAAATGCTCTGCTATTCATATACATTACTAAATAAGTTAAAGGCTATTGAGAAGTCTGTGCAGCTAGGACATTTGGAAGGATCGATGTTGGCCAGATGTTTTGGGTCTGCTGCTACTTGCATGACCGCCTGCTTTGCATACGCAGACCCCTCACTGTGGTCGCAGGACCATGTCCGGCAGTGGTTGGAGTGGGCCGTTAAAGAGTACGGGCTGCTGGAGGTTGACACGTCCATGTTTCAAAACACGGACGGCAAAGAGCTGTGCAAGATGACCAAGGAGGACTTTCTGAGGCTCACCAGCCTGTACAATGCTGACGTCCTGCTCTCACATCTCAGTTACCTCAGGGAAAGTAAGTTATCTCGCGCCACCCCCCCCCCCCCCCCCCCCCCGCCCCCGCCACCCCACCCCCCCCACCCCCCCCCAGCCCCACCCCCCCCC
>JAODKM010000050.1:36640-67304 GCA_026780845.1 Petrocephalus sullivani | reverse complement strand
GGGAGGGGGGGGGGGGGGGGGGGTGGGGGGGGGGGGGGGGGCCAGGTGGCATGCCAGACAAAAGCCGACGAGTGGAGGGAAGCTGGCTTTTGTTTATCTTTTTTACATGTGTGACATTGTGTGGTGACTGCCGTCTATTCCAACCCCCCCTGCCCCCTACCCCAGACCCCAGATTGCTCACTGGCCCTGGTAGCTGTCTCCCTAAATCATCCAAATATAGAGCAATGCATATATGAATCTGGGAACCCAGGAGCAGAGATAAGACCCCAGATTTAGAAAAAGTTGCATTCGTGGATGGTCGTTGCTGTCGGACCTGGGGACAGTCCGGCTCACAATTAATATTACCGGTTCTAATTTAGCATGCATCGTCATTTGGAGAGTCCCACTGTGTAATGAAAAATGTCTGTGTTACAGTAAGACCCCGGCTGCATGAACGTCTGCATCTAGGCACTGTGCAGTCCATCTTCGATAAAGCAGGCAGCAATTCACAAATCCACCGGCTTCGTGGATTAGGTATCCCCCTAGGGGACCCATTTTTCCATCCACAAAGCCAGACACAGCGGATGCCGCACCCAACGCCCATCCTGCCATCTCCCAGTGGTGGAGGGTGGAATCCTCAGTGTTGTCTCAGCATGGCGTAGCCCAAAGCCCGACACAGCCCGGGGCTCGGGAAGGCCCACTCGGGGGGCCACGAGCAGGCGGGCCGGTGAAGATAGGGCCAGGCCCTGGGAACAGCACTATCGGGGCGAGGCTGACTCACACCCCCAAACCCGTGATAAGGGCCCAGGTCGGCACCCTATCACCCCACCACAAATCTCATTCACAAGTCCCGCCCCCTGATTCTCACACTCACACCAGCCTAATTAGCATAATAGTCAGCTGGGTGAGATTGTGCAGCCAGTTTGCTGTCTAACTGGCATTCAGCACCAGGCGTTTGATCTTGTAGACTGTTGGGGGGGGGTGCGCTTGTCTCCACCCAGAGGACAAATCCACCAACGCAGGGTGACTGGGCTCCCTCCTAACTGCCAGAAATCGCAACCGGACAGTCCTTCTCTTTTCTATTTCAGTCCGGCTGGGTTATGTCACTCTCTTCTTGACACACAGGGCGTGAGGGCCACGGAGCTGGCACCGAGAACCTCCATACATCTGTGTCTTTTGTAGATGGCGCTGGTGAGACACGCCGCAGCTGGTTACCAGCGCCAGGCTTGCCAGGCTGCCCTCATAGTTGGCCCGGAAACGCAAATATCCAGCTGGATAAGTAGAAAAAAAATAAAGGTTTTCCACATTTTCACTTAAAGGAACCTATGGAGAAGTAGGGTTTTAAATACATGCTGAAAATAGCTGAAGGTGTAATCCAGGTATATTTATTTGGAGTGGGGGTTTCTCAGCTTGATAAAATGAAGTTCCTAGTCTGTAGAAGTCACCAGAATAAAATGGCAGGACATTTACAAGCCGGGGGGCCTCCGGCAGTGCCACGCTGGGCCTTATGCTCCTCGCATAGCTGAGTAACGGGCTGATTTACGCTGGCTTTGTGCTGTGTCATTATCGCGGGCAGTAGTGACGGAAAGGATTCTGTCATGTGCGGCCGCACCTCACCTTCCCAAGAAAACCCACAGACCGTCCTATACCCCTGGGTGTCGGGCCCGTCCATGCATTCAGAACTCTGCTGTGGCGGGCCTCTTGGAGAAGTGTCCCCTCGGATTGTAGTGAGGGTCTGAGGCAGAGGAAGCCCCATTGAGCCCCTCGGATGGTAGTGAGGGTCTGAGGCAGAGGAAGCCCCATCAAATCCCTCGGACGGTAGCCGGATCCGCCGTGATTGTTTTCCTGTCAAATTCCAGAGTTGTGTTCCACCAGCCCGGGTCTCCCCCTGAAACCCCCGACCCCCCCAGCCCGACCGTCACCCCCATCGCCCCTACCCCGAATTTCCCTCTGTTCCTGACCCTTCCCTCCCTCTTGGAGGGAGGCAGCCCCCGTGTGTTTTTTCACGGGGGGGGGAGGGGGCCAGTTAGACAAAGAGGGGTTGTCTGCTGGCGAGGCGGGCAGGAAACGCAAGTCTCCCAGGACCACACCCTGCCCGTGTGCCGTGGCCTCCACCCGGGCCAGCCCGATTGGAGCTGACAGGCTCTGCTGCGTCCCGGCCGCCTGCTTGTTATTCCTCAGCGCCCCCCCCCAACCCCCCACCCAAATGGGAGGGGGACTGACTTCTGGTTTTGAAACCCCCCCGGTCTGAATCCGGCAGTTCAGGAATGAGGGATACATTAAAACAGAGTAAAAAAACTAAAGTAAACCCTATTTACCAGGGACTAAGTGAACATTTAGTGAATGGAAAAAAAATCAGAGACATTCCTGCTTTCATTGGACTAAATTGAATGTGAGTTGTTCTGGTACAGCTGGTACTGGCACTATCAAATTAGACCTCACAATGGCAGAGCCCCCTACTACAGCAATACAGTGTGCTTCTTTCACAGGGTAAATGAAGTGCGTCTGTAAAATGGCATGAAGCCAGTGCTCTTTGTTAGGTAATAAGCATAATTCTGTTTTGGTTTTTTTCATTTAGCTTGACAATTCTTTGGGGTGCCAGACACCCCCACTCTATGCCTGCCCTTAGCCAGACAGGCAGAAGTCATTAAGTCAGTGTGAGATATTAGTCTGTCACATTCCTGGTATGACGGTCATGATTTTACCACCAGTCCTTCTAATTTATAATAACCAAAAGAAAAGCAATTGCTTAATTGCAAATTTATTTATAATATATATTTTTGATGCTTTTATAACTTATACTTATCCTTACAAAGCCTTCATTTTTGTTTTTATGTTTATTAGGATGGAATACACCATGTTAAATTCTTTGTATGCATGCATACTTGGCTCACAAAGCAGATTCTGATTCTGATCTGGGTAAATGTAGGGTGTATTGTTGCCATTGTCGGTTTTTTTTTCCTCCAGAAGGGGGCACTGTCATCACACGGGTGACTGGAGGATCACCACAGTTCAGCAAATGTTAAGGAGGCACACTTTAGCCTCTGATCGTGGTTCGGTTTGAGACGGACCTTTGTGTTCTTCGGCGCCTGGTCACCATGACACTCCTCTTGTGAGGGCCACATCCCCCTCACATTTAACCCAGTACAAGGCGCTGTACTGGAAGTCTTTCATGCTTGGTTCTTATTTCTGTGAATTCGCAAGCTGGCAATGAGCAGGTGCACAACAGTCACATTTCTGAGTAGGAAGAAAATCCTGAATAGGGCAAAAGAAGCTATGTTGCATGTTGACCACTGTGTGGCGCCCATGTGCCCAACGCGTGCTTCTTGGACTAATTCTGAACCTGGGGAAGCTTTTTATAGCCGTCTGCTGGCACGGAGGTGATGCTTCCCTGTCTCCACAACATTCGGGTTACTCCAAATGATGGTAATGACAGCATCGGCTCAGTGTCCCCTTCTGTTGTGAAAGAAAGCTGTCCTGCTTACTTTTGGCTAATAGGAAGCGAAACTGCCTGCTATGGGGCCTCATTTAACCGTAAATTTTTCCCATTCTTGGGAGAAATCACACCACTCCTGCTGCCGTTTTACCGCACACTCGAGGGGAACGCTATTGATATAATTATTTTCCTCTGGTGCGTGTGCAAAGATCACCTTTTTTTTTCTTTTTTTTTTTGGCCACCCATTAAAATGTCTCCTATTCTGTCTCACAGACCCCTCATACGATGCTGTGCGACGCACTGGGTGGTCAAACAGCATGCACAGTGGAAAAGGTAAGTGAAAAGCACTCACTTCCTTCCCCGAGTAGAACAGCAGAGTGCTGTACTCATCTGGACATGTTTGATTTGATTTACACCAAGCACCTGGATAGACGGACCCCCCCTAATGCAATTGAGTAATGGTTTACCTTTATATTATAGGATAATGACACAGAGTGGGACACCTGGTTTAACACGATTCTAAATGGCCACCCAGTGCTTGTTGGCAGTGAGCAGGCCACTGTTGTGTGCTGATGGTCTGGTTTTAAGGGTGGGTTCAGTGCCAGTTCTTAGCCGAGGGAGACAGGGCAGCACTCCAGAGATTAAGAACCTCCACAGCCAGCCCCTGGAAACCAGATGCTTAAAACTCCATTAAGCACTTAGAAGCATGACCTGCTGCTGCCCTATTTTCTTTGGAAATTGTCGGAGGCTGTTGTAATAAGTTCTGTTCTGGTGGTCCGCGGCCGTCCGACTTTCCATCCATCCAACCCGTTTCTCCCCCTTTACACACTGAGGTTCACCGGCCGTGTCTCAGAGTGTGTCCAAGACCACTGAGCAACAGAGACCCCAGCCAGGTAAACAAGAACTGGGAACGTCCGCCCATCTCCACGACGAAAGAGAACAGAATTAGCCCACAGTGTCACACGCTGATTCTCTCTCTGTCTCTCTCTCTCAGATCCGTATCAGATACTTGGACCTACTAGCAGCAGGCTGGCTAATCCAGGTAAGCGTACATCCTGTCCAAAATTTTATATATATATATAAACAGTCACTCAAGCATTCTATACACATAGCTTGTCATTTATCAGCTGTACCAGTATTTTTACTGGCATTAAAAATAAAACAAATAAACGGAAAAAAAAAACCTGAAAATTATATCTTGTTCCATTTTAAACCCAAAATAACCAAAATTATTTTAGCACATAAAAATACTTTGCAGTGTCCTCACAGAAGACTGTTTAAACAGTTCAGTTGGGATTATAATACATTATAATACATGGTTCAGTTTGAGCTTCCTGAATCTACGACAGAAAGATGCATAGCCACCCTCTGGCCTGCTGGCTTTTGCTCACTCCAGACTGAATGTATCGGCAGTCCCCAGGTTAAGAATGCCTGACTTACAGACTGTTCATACTTACAAATGGAGTGCCATAAAGTCTATTATATTAAACATTTGAGTTGAGTACAGTAGTTCATAATAACCAACACACAGACACTCATAAAAATATTGCATAGCTTCTGTGATTCATCGACTCGAGGGACCGTACAGTGCTAAATAAAGTTACTTTTATTATTACTGTACTTTTATAACTATTTATTATTATTATTACCATTATGAGTAGGAATTAGACCCAAAGAGCAGACAGAACACTGCCCTATGCTTTCGGCCCAGACACGCTTGCAATGTCAGCATTCGGTCTCCCACAGGCTCCGGCCAGATCCAGCTGTGGCAGTTTCTTCTGGAGCTGCTGTCGGACAGTGCGAATGCCGGCTGCATCACGTGGGAGGGCACCAACGGCGAGTTCAAGATGACGGACCCGGACGAGGTGGCGCGGCGCTGGGGCGAGAGGAAGAGCAAGCCCAACATGAACTATGACAAGCTGAGCCGGGCGCTGCGCTACTATTACGACAAGAATATCATGACCAAGGTGCACGGCAAGCGCTACGCCTACAAGTTCGACTTCCACGGCATCGCCCAGGCGCTGCAACCCCATCCCACTGAGTCCTCCATGTACAAGTACCCCTCGGACTTAGCCTACGTACCCTCCTATCATGCCCACCAGCAGAAGGTCAACTTCGTCTCTCCACACCCGCCTTCTATGCCAGTTACCTCCTCCAGCTTCTTCGGGCCAGCTACCCCCTACTGGAGTTCGCCAACTGCTGGCATCTACCCCAGCTCCAGTGTGCCACGCCACCCCAACTCCCATGTGCCGTCTCACCTGGGCAGCTATTACTAAACCTGCCCTCCTGCTCACCCAGCCTCCAGCCTAGCCTGCACTCTCAGAATAGCAAAGAGGACATGGAGTCCTCACTCCTGAAACCCTTTTTGGATTTGAAACTCTTGGATTTATTTTTCAGATACTAAATTAATGAAAAGAACTGGATATCACTATCCACTTATAATGGAGTACTACTTACACACCTGATGGTTGTTTTGTATATGTTTGTGTGTCGTTTATGTTTTTATTGTGCCTTTCTACCCCAAAAGCTGCATCTATGGGTATATTAAAATGACCCAGAAGCCTTTCCACAGCTGGACACCAGTATCTAAGCAGACAAGGGCATTGTGGGAAATCCAAGGCTGTCACGCTGTCTTACTCGAGACATGGGCTCAGCTATCTTGGGTCCCAAATTCTAGCTCTAGTTTCTGGACTCCAGAAGATGTCCGTCTTGTGTCATGTGATCAGTCTGTCTGGTTTTTTTTTTTTTTTGGAACTCTGGGAGAGTTCAGAAGCAGAGGACATCTCAGCCCCCAGGAGGGAATCTAGTGACTGGGAATTGTCAGTCACGCAAAACTTTATCCTCCAAACTGGAAGTTGGAGAAGCCAGAGAAGTTGTGGTGCCTCGGAAGAAGCCAGTTGGGGCAGACGCCGTGACGGAACCTGACCAGTATTAATGTGAATGCACTGCTATCTGTGGGCCTCCCAGCCCACTTACACCTGTTCTTCTGAGACCCTTTTGTTGAGCTCAATTCCATGGGCATCTTTGCTTTTCCACCCTGGATGTCCAGCTATATTTAGCTATGTTTTCCACTCTGGTTTTAGCGGCCGGTTGGCCTTCGTTGATTTCAGTAAAGAGGACATTAAGGAGAGCGGTTATATATCTATTGTTCAGCTCAGGGGATGACTTTACACAGCTGTTTCTTATGTTAACACATTACTCACCATTCCCTCGCTTGATACATTTATCCGACACTCTAACATTATCCTACATCCAGTACATTTTTTCGAAGTATTTTTAAGCAGCTCTCTTTAACCCCAACATGAGTTTTGGGGCCAGTAACTCTCAGAAGTAAACCTATAACTAAAATGGAAAAACGGAGACGATGATTAACGATTCAAAAGCAGAGCATTCCTCGGATTCACGAACGCTGTGCGTTTGTCAGATCTATTATCTAGTTTTGTTTTTAACATTGGTCAACCATGCGGTAAAGCATCTTACTGTATAAATTATGCAGAGTTATTTTCATATGCGATGCAGTATTGAAAGTCATGAGCATTAACACGAGTTGACCTCGGTCCAAAAGAAAAAGCAAATTGTTTGGAGAAAAAGAAATAGCAGTAACTGATGTGTAGTTTGTGCATTTTGATGTGTTATTATATCTGTACATTTGGGCAGTAGCTTTTATGGAGTTTTTTATACTGAAGGAACTTTCTGCCACTTTCACTGCCGATCAGTGACAAATCAATAGATGATCCTACCTGACGTTGTGTATTTTCCCAAACAAATTGTGTTTAGACTGTCTTCCTGTGCCTTAAAAATCGAGACAATCACACGTTTTTGATGCCTCCATTTTGGATTTTATTTGAATGTAGTTGGAAGAGCAGAACCCAAAGACTACTCAGCCTGACAGATTGCTTATAGCTGCTTTTCTTCCTGTGACCAAATGGACTGAACATCTCACATACCTGAACAGCATCACAGCAAAACAATGAACACAGATCGTCAGATATGGTCTGCATTTAATGCGACTCTTACCATTGGGGTCTAAATCACCCTAAAATATTTAAGGAGAACAAGAGAGCAATAAATATTGACATTTAGCGAACTTCAACTTTTTTCGTTCTTCCCAGCAAAGGGGGAGCTTTGCTACTCCATATTATGCAATTTACTTAGGATATTAAATATATATAAGTATATATGTAAAATTTGCAAGTATTCTTTTTGTATTTTTCAACGATCCTGCAGTGTATACTATTACCTATTGTAAAAGGGCTGTTGTATAAAGAAAATGTGAAAAAATAAATGTTTTTTTTCTTCAAAACAGCTTAGATGTTTTATTCTTTAACTCAGTGGTCTCCAAAGTATTTTTTTTTGCAGAGAGAGCTATTTTCATAAAGACGGTATTCTGGTGAGTATTGTGTGTGTGTGTGTGTGTGTATGTGTGTGTGTGGGTGTAGCTTTGTAATTCTTACAGTGTGGGGACCCAATGTCCCCACAATGTGATAAAAACCTGCTACTTCTTACCATGTGGGGACATTTTTTTCAGTCCTCACAAGGATAACTTCAATTATATAAAAATCTGTCTGCAAAAAACTAAAAATTCCATAAGTCTCATATTTTGTTTGGTTACATATAGTTAATGTTAGGGCTAGGTATGGGTTAAGGGTATCATAGTTGGGATCAGGGTTATGCCCATAGGAATGAATGGAGTGTCCTCATAATGATAAGAATACATGGACTGTGCAGCTTTGTAATTATTACAGTGGGTGTGTGTGTGTGTGTGCTGGTGGGGGTGTTGCAATCAAATACAAATGTCTTGCCGATTGATTGGTTGGTGACCATTGCTCTAGGCCAGGCACTGTAATCATTTTTGCTGTACAGACACTTCTTGACTGACAAATCATAATGCATTAGTGTTTTTTCACACAGGTTTTCTGGTTTCTCCCCAAAACAGCCACAGACCAAAGTAATTCAGAATTTCCTCAGATATATGATGGACTAATATCCTGTCCAGCATGTGCTCCATTCGCCTCATCTTCCCGAATACGAACCGTGCACATCGTGACCCCACAGGAAGAAAAGAGCCTTATTGAAAACAAAACGTTCTGTCGGGTTCCATGTGAAAACACTCACAAAATGTCGACTAAATGTTGTTTCCCTCCAGGACTGGACTGCCCGTATTGCATGCCGGGTGTTTCCCTGGTGGGCCCATGGGTTTCTGTGCTGGCAGAGGTTGTCGCGGGCTACCCAGTCCCAGCCCAGCCTGTATCCAACATCCGCTCAATAATAAAATGCCACACAAAAAATAACAATCACTCAAAACTATCTGTACCAGCATCATCTCATGGGTCCACGAGAGAGGAACGTGGACCTCCAGTCTCCTTAAAGCAGGTCTTGAAACAGTACTTTCTAACAGGCCCTAGCCTGTCCCAGAAAGGCAGCATTGTACTCACTGGCTGACGCGCCTTGCGGGCTTGGGGGCTCCATGCTTGAATGGAAGCACATTTCCAAGCTGGACGCCTCCAGGCCCCTTTTTTCTGCACGGGAAGCATGTGGTGTAAGCGAATCCGTGCTTTTGCCGGCCAGACAGTCTGATGAAAACCCCACCTGATTGGACTGGATGAGGTTCTTCGTAATGACAGCCAAAACGCATGTGACATTCGGCACGATGGTCGTGAGATAAGTCCGGCTCTGACCGGAGACAGACAGGATGCATTAACTTTGATACGTCTTTTTTAATATGACTGGGCCCGAAGAAAAAACATTTATCATGTATAAGGGGCACGTTAAAAATGATTTTTCTGACTCCTTTTCAACAATTCCCCCAGTGTGAAGACTCCTACTCGACTTGTAAAGGAAAATATTCTTATATCATATGGACTCTATATAGATCTCCCAAGAATATGTACTTTCTTTATGTATAAAAATGTACAAAAAAACATCATTAACAAGTAAATAACACTCTGTGTGTATACATTTTTTTGGCTGACTCTATATATAATAATTTTTGTCATATGAAATGATGATACTCCATCGATCTCCATGGGGAAAGTCCCCTTTCGCATTGCTTCCTCGTGACATACACACAGAAGCCAGAGCAAGCCTGGCAGCAAAGGGCAGCCGCAGAGCTGGTATTTTAAGGGCTGTTTTCAAGGCCCACAGACATCACCCCCAGCCACCCCCTAAACACAGCTACAGAGACTAAGCCCACTGCGCCACACACAATAAACAACATTAATTAACATTAAGTAAACAAAAATAATAATAATAATAATACTAGATATTAATGTATAATAACTTGTGTACACAAGAAACATGTTATAAATTATTCTTTTGCTGAAGCATTATATCATCTGGTTCTCTTTTCTCCAAGAGCCAGCTGTTCCAGGAGTACCTCTCCTAGCCTGATGCCCGCTCTGTCCTGCTCCGAAGCTGCTTACACTTGTACCTGGTCCTCCAGTGGAAGCCCAGCCTAACTGCACTCAGGGGTGCAGTCAGGTGCCTCAGAGCATGGATACCCTGCAGATTCAGGGGGCCAGCATTATGCAGGGGCCACTGAATATGTGCAATTTTAAATATATATTATTGGAAAGATGTGGGGTGTTTATCAATACCAAGAACACAAAGATCGTACTTGCGGCCTTGGCAAGGCCATTCTTGCTAAATGGCCTTGGCAAGAACGAACTTGGAGCGCAACAAATGATTGGATGGCTCTCGTTCAGCGAGGGAGGGGCAAGACGACATCCGGGGATTTTCCCCGTCCTCTGTACTTCCGTTCTTGAATATTGGAACTGGTCTTCGGCGATGGAAGATGACATAAAATGGGTACATGAGAACACAAGTACTGAGAAACACCCAAGGTGACATTTTGTCAGGGGGCCCAGAATTTTTAGCCACACCCTTGGCTGCATTTCTTGTGTGTTTGTATACTATTTCCGTCACTAGTGTCACTTTGGACAAAGGTGCCTGATAAATAAAATAAACGTAAATGTATTTCAACACCATTCAGATAATTTTTCAACAGAGCACATGCCAATGGAAGAGGCTGCAGTGCTGGTTCCACACAAGGATCTCCAGTCCTGGTTCCACACGAGGATCTCCAGTCCTGGTTCCACACCAGGATCTCTACTCCTGGTTCCACACGAGGATCTCCAGTCCTGGTTCCACACCAGGATCTCCAGATTCCTATTTCTCACTCACCTTTGAAGTGGGGGATTGTGTCACATAGCGGAAGGATGGAGGTGGAACAATTGGAACCTCCCTGGCCGGACACTGGGACACCCCCTCACCCCCCAGCTTCCTGCCAGCTGCATTTCCATTGTTACTTTGATCGCTCAGGTCCAGAAGCTAAATTAAAATAAACATTATGTACATTCCCGCATACCCGAGATTGCTCGCCGGTGTTAGGGAGTATGCCACCATGAGTGTCATTCTCCTAAGAAAACCCTGGACAATAGAGGACTGAAAAAAAGAAAGCATGCAATGAAATATCGCTTTTAAAACAACTGATTAGGTAGCCCCGCCTCACGTCCGGAATATTCCGTTCGATGATGAATGGACAATTGATTCAGTCAGGCAAGGTACGCATTACAATGGCTGAAATGTTATTGAAGAAGCTTGCTGAATTCACGTCGGCTTTGAAAGAAAAGAAATTGCACAAGATTGCTGTATTTATGTAATTGTTATTTTGCAATAATCACAAAAACTGCATCCGTTTCACCTGAAATACTCTACAAACTATTATAGTTTAACATCCAATGAATCCTTTACCATACAAGCCATCGGTAATAGAACAAAACAGCTGCAAAGATCCCCTATTGTTCATTACAGATCATATATGCATTTCTTAGGACAAATCACAGATGAAACACAGTTAAACAAAATAAAACAAAATAAAATTCAGGTACTAATCATTTAAATTCATTTCCCATAGATGTTGCGAGGTGAGTGTGCCCACTGCTACCCCCGAGGCTCACTGTGCTTGTGTGTATATGAGCATGTGAATACAGCTTTCGCTAGACTTGTGAGGACCAAAGGACCTCCACAAAATCCACAAAAAAATGCGACTAGTAAGGTCATTTTCATTTTATAAAAATCTGCGAATGAATGTGAACAAAAGAACTAAAAATGCCAAAAGTCTTGTATTTTCTTTGGTTACTTATTGTTAAGATTAAGACTGGGTAGGGGTTATGGGTAAGGGTTTTTACACAGACATGAATGGAAGGTCCTCACTAAGATAGGAAGACAAACATGCATGCGTGTGTGTGTGTGGGCTTGCATAGATCACTTTTGAGTTCCAAAATGTGTGGTAAAACCTGAAATTTCCCTACTTTTGGGGACATCTTTTCAGGTCCCCATTTGGAAAACCTAATTTTTATAAAAATCTGTGAATGGAATCAAAAAAGTAAAAAAAAAAAAAAGTATTTGGGTTGGTAACTTATGGTTAAGGTTAGGGCTGGGTTGAGGTTAAGGGTGTTGTGATTGGGATTAGAGTTTTTCCCATAGAAATGAATGGAAGGTCCCCATTTAAATAGGTACACCGAGGCTCTGTGTGTGTGTGTGTGTGTGGGCGTGTGTGTGTGTGTGTGTGTGTGTGTGTGCAGTCCAGTAAAGTGACTGAAACTGGTGGGTGTTTCATCCCCTATGAGAATCAGGGGAAACTAAACAATCAAAACATCAGTGATTTATAAACAGTTCCTCATAATAATGCCCATAATAATTGCCTGTTTGGCTGTTATTACATAAGAAATGCATTAAACCATAATCCTGCCGTGATCACACTTCATGTTCTCACAGGAAAAAGTCTCATTTTTCATTCTGCTTAAAATCATTTTACATTGATCCTTTGAATAATGTGATAAGAAACAAGACTGCATTTGCAAATTCTAGATCAGGACTTGCTTCCCTCCTGTTTCCAATATCCCTTAACTTATATTACCTTAATATGCTGAAACTGAGATCGGAACCATCTTACCCTTTATACCAAATGCAGCTCCTCTGAGATATGTGTACTAAACATAGAGACTTCATTCCAGAGACAAGGTGGCAATTCCATAATAAAAATATTTGGTCCTCTGAATCTGTGAACAATAAACCGTCTTTTTGATAAAAGACCACGTGGGCTCACATTTTGGTGATGCAGGCGATCTCCGAAGGCATTTCAACAATCTCAAAGCCTTGGTTGTCAATGCCTCCCCTATCATGGTGATGGTGTACCTTCTCCTTGTGAAAGCAATAGGCACAATGTGGGGTGGCTACTGGCACTGTCTTGGAGAAGTTGCAGAAGTCCACACAGTACTTGCCCTCCTTGGTTCGAGAAATGATAGGCAGGAAGGTGTAGCCCCACTGAATCTCCCGATTGATAAAGGAGGTCCGTACTTGGAAGGAAGTGCTGGTGGACTCAGCCGTGCCTTCGAGAAAGATCACCAGTTCGAAATCCTGCCGATGTAGAGTATCTACAGCAATCTCAAAGAATGGGCTGTTCTTGTCGATGATGTGATAAAGTGTCAGAGGACAGATGAAGAAGAGGTTATCCTTGCCTGCATCAACTAGAAAGTCAATGTTAACTTGGTCCATGATAACGGTCTTCCCTTCCGGTGTGATGGTCGTCCTCAGCAGCTTGCCGTAGATCTGGCTTCCGATCAGAAGAGTCTTGCGCAGATTGGCCACCCGGATCACCAGGCAGAGGCTGCCATTTTGCGTGCAGATGACAGCCGTCTCACTGAAGGTGATCGTTTTAGACCTCTTCTTGGGTAGGGACATTTTTGCCAGGATGATGCCACAGAAGATGCTGTTGATGATGGTGCCTATTAGAATCTGGATAATGAGGAGCACGATGGCCCCAGCGCAGTTAGGTGTGATGAGTCGGACACCGTACCCGATGGTCGTCTGGGTCTCGAGGGAGTAAAGGAAAGCCGTGGTGAGTCCATCCACATTGTTCACGCACGGCAAGTGGCCAGGGGGCCGGGTCTGCCACCATAGATCCAAGTTGCTTTGGGCAATCCAGTACCAGAGCAGCCCAAAGATAAACCAGCTGCCGATGAAGAAGACGATTGAAAACAGCAGTAGGTAGCGCCACCGGATTTCGACGAAGGTGGTCCAGAAGTCTAAGAGGAACGCAAAGCGCTTTTGGTAGCTAATGTGGCTAAACTCAATGTTGCAGTGGCCATCCTTAGTCACCAGGCGGTTCCGGTGAATCTGGTACTCATGAAGGTATCTCTGGAGGCACTGGATCATTTTCGAACTCCGAAAATCTGGTTGATAGAAAAACAGAAGATGGGTTTGAGTTACTTTGATGTTTTGATACTTGCCAACTCATACACCTCACTGATTAATGACTGCACTTAAGTTTATTCAAGATCCTAGCATTGTTTGTTAACCACATTCACTGTATGCTTTAATTAGCATTAGTTCTTTGTGCATTATAGTATGTCCACCCGGACTTCCACCATGTCACTAATTACAGTGAATTTATTAAAGCACATTGCATCCTCGCAAATTTAGATTATTCTCAGTGTTTTACAGAAGAACCATTGCAAATCTGCGTAAAGCCCATGAATTAGCATGTACAGCTGTGCTCCGTTTTTGCACATAAATCGGTATATAAGATTAACTACATAGAAGAATGAAGATATATATTTTCCTAGGACCCTTTTTAAAACAGCAGTTCATTGCACTTTTAGCCGGCCATAAAAGACTATATGTATAATCCACTTACCTGCCACCCAAGACTTTTGGTCTGGAAATTTGTTTTGCTGTTACATTCACTAAACTGTATTTCCCAGCATATATGTCAAGATTTTGTACCTTTAGTTTCCTCCCACAGAAAGCATTCTGCATCTCTTACAAAGAATTTCTCTAATCCCATTTGATGTGCCGTCAGCTTTTCAATCTATTTAGACAGTCTCTCCGCCCTCCAAACACTACAACAAAAACAGTATGTTTTTCACCATCCTGAGAAAATTCTCACATTTGGAGAAGAAAGAAACGCACGCACCTGACCGAGAAAATTTGTTCCTTTTCTATAACGGGAAAACACTGTCGACGTTTTTTTTGCACGGGGACATTGCTCAATAGCCTTCAAAGATTTAATAGCTGTGATTTTAGCAATCATAAACCTCCTCGCTGTTCTTCTTGACAGGATCTGAGAAATTTAGAGCTGATGAAGAACTACAGCAGTATGAAATTTAGTTCAGTTTTCCTAGGGAAGGTCGATGATGTTAGACATGCTGATTGGCCTGCAGACAAAATAACAGAACCTACCATGCAACTGTGACCTTCTTTGTATTTCAGCAGGGCGTCGTTTATACCAATGTTTCCCAACCCAGGCCTCTGGGATCCCCAGCCAGTCTACATTTTTGTTCCCTCCCAGCTCCTAACACACCTGTACCACACCTGGATGTTCTTGATTGGCTGGGAGCTGGGAGAGAGCAAAAATGTGGACTGACTGTGGGGTCCCTGGGGACTGGGTTGGGAAACACTGCTCTAAATCCAAAGCAAATCTGCAGCAGTGCTTCTTAAACATGTATAAATTCTACATGTCAAGGCACCGTTACACAAATACAAAGTAGACACCCTATAAAGGAACTGAATTATCTATATGTCATGCAGACTTATCATGTGATTTTGTAAAATTTAAACATTGTCAAAACCTGGACCTATTTCCGTTCGTGTCTGCGTTCCAACCACCAGCGTCTGCCTCCGTTTAACACCAGCTGGGTCCCATTTTTATTGGTAGAAAAATACAGAAGAAGTAAAATAAAAAGAAAGTAAAAAACACTTTATTCAATTTGTGCCCCCACTTAACATTTAAGGACAATGTTTTACATTAGTTATTGCTAATGTAGGTACAAGTTTTTTGTTTCTGAAATATGTGGCTTATTTGAACCACATATTCATATTGTTATATAAGAGGCAGTATGAAATTTGATTTAAAATATGTTCCAGTAATATTTCATAGCCTAAGAAACAATATATGGGAAGGGAAGTTTCTCAAATGTTTGGATATTGTTATGTTTGTGATTTGTAGCAAAATATAGACCACATTTTTTGTGTTTGCGCATATGCTATTAAACATGCATGACCGCTACCATCAATGTTTGATGCATGACACAGACACATTTATTGTGATGGTAAAAAAGCATAACAAATTCCCACGCAATCAAAAGAATTAGCTTTGCTGAGACATATTAGGCGATGTTATGGATGATATCAGACCGCTAGCCTAGCTCTGCTCCTGTCATTATCTCGGAGTCTGACTTTAAGGGAGCCTTCAGGCATTTGCTTATTTCTAACAGGACGCTTGGTGTCTGTTGGAATCTCCTGACTGGAGGGAAGAGCGTTACAGATTGTGTGAAGAGGCTCTTTAAAAAGGAGAAATATGGTAACTGCAAGAGACAGAGTGACCAATGGGAGAAGAACCCACAGCCTACCTCATGGGAGGGTACGCTGGAGAAGTCCGCGGTCTTCAGGTGGGTGGAGGGTGTAGATGTTTCCCAGTCTCACCTACGTGCCTGGCACTCTCACAGCGTTCTGTCTACTCACGCTGCGCCTTTGCTGGTTTTATACTACACCGTATGGCTGGTAATGGTAATATTTACATACACACACATATATGCGCACGTACACACACCCACAAACTTTCCTGGCCACGGTAAGTTATCTTGAGCTCCCCCCCCCCCGCTCCCCCCATGCTCCAGCTTTGGACAGGTGTGTTTACCCTACAAACCCTTCAAATCAACCAGCAGCAGCACCACACCGGCCACACCCTACCATCTCCACCTGAGATGCGTCGGGGTGAACAGAATCCAGTGTCCTTATATGGCATCGGCACACGCACCGTGTGGAAAGGTTAAATAATGAAGGCCTCCATCTCATGCATGCATGTTGCAAGAGTGTGTCTGTGTGTGATGTATGTGCAGTTGGGAGGGGGTGTCCTGGAGACGCAGGTCCTGAGCAAAGTGTTCCCGCAACCAAATGCCATGACGAGCCTGGAAATCAGGGTGTCTGCATCCACACAGGCATACCTGAATCCGGCTGTCACGCCCACTCTTGTGCTATTTAAGTAAACAAGAAGACAAAGTCAATATGAGTATCTGATCTTAAAGACTCCCTATTGTGATTTCAGTATAATCCTGTATGGTATTTTAGGGGAATATATGCCCACTAATTTTTTTCCAAACCCATGCCCACAAACAATGGCCACCTGCTAAGAATGAGACATCTTGACATGCTTGTATGTTAAAATTAACGATAAAAATCTCATTTCCTGTGTACTTCTTTACCTAAATACAAGAGTGTTTTTCTGGTCACGTTGGTGTTTTGTTGGGGCTACATGTTTGTGATCAAGCATGGAAATTGTAAAGAGTAAAGGCATGGCCCCTGGAAAAAATAGCATGGCAGGTGAAAGGCTGGAGGTGGGCAGATGGATGCCCCCCATACAGGTAACTTTGTCGTTTGATGGGCACAGTCTGACTGCACTACACCTAGCTGATTACACGGGGCATGCAAATTGTGGTGGAAATCATCCAGTAAGTGTATAAATTACACAAAAAAGTGTATATAGTGCATTCATGTTTTATTTAATTATCAGGCTTTTCAGGCCAAAGCAATGTACAGTTTTGAGAAAGGAGGGCCAGCCAGTCCCTGGAACAATTTTGGGCATGAAGGGCCTCGCCCAGCAGCCCAATGGTTAAATGACTCTGCTGACAATGGGATTCAAACCAACAGCCTTCTAATCACTGTGTCCTAACCCACACAGCCCCCCCCCCCCATACTTCATATTGCATTATATTCTTCTTCTTTTTTTATATGATAAGTTTAGGTAATCTTATCAGCACACAGCATGGAAATGTGGTATACAAAACTTTTTGTCAATTCTTTTTTGTCATTATACATTATTCAAGTCCGAGCAATTCCTAAAACAGCACAACATGACACTGATGATCAACCCGTGACACGTGGGGAAGCAAAGAGAACCAGGTCTGCTATCATAAACAGACATGGCGTTTCCTCCCAGTGGGGGACGGGAATGTTACATCCAGCCGGCTGAAGGCATCATGCGGCACAAGGCACACACCAAATGACACGTGGGGAAGCAAAGAGAACCAGGTCTGCTATCATAAACAGACGTGGCGTTCCCTCCCAGTGGGGGACGGGAATGTTACATCCAGCCGGCTGAAGGCATCATGTGGCGCACGGCACACACCAAATGACACGTGACCGCACCAGCTACTGTGACGTGATCCCACATTAGCAAGATCTGACGTGTGTAATCATCCGTCCATCTTCCAATTACTTATCCAGTACGGGGTGACAAGGGTCCCGAGAACTCTGAGGATCCCCCCCCACCACCGCCACCCAACCCTACCTCACAACACAAGGAGAACAGGCAAACTCCACACACATATCTGGGATTCAATTCCCTGATCCTAAAGGTGTGAAGCGACGGCAATAGCCCATGGGCCACCCCAGCATATGTAATAGAGAGCTAATTATAAAATCATTCTCATAGATAAATGTGATGTGATCGTCATTGTTGACAGACCATAACCCACAGTACACAATGAGACCTGTCCTCTGCACGTAAGCTATAGGTGACATTGCAACATAGCAGTGGGCAGATAATCAATCAGAGAACACAAGTGTTCTTCCCTAACCATCAGGCCACCACTGCCCCAAAACCTTAGTGACCCCTCAGGGAAATTGCTGAAATAGCCCCAGCTGCTGTGAGGAGCGTTCAAACTGGCGTGGGGAAGCCCCTTTACATTTACATTCGACATCTTAGCCACTCAGCCGACACAAAAGGAAAAACAAAAACACAGGGGAATCTTGCCAGGGCACATTTGACCTTGTGCAGACAGGTTGACAATCCTTGCCTGCAAGGACACTGCTGGGGCATCCTGTGACCTAAACCAGACCATCACACAAGGCGAGACCCCCAAACGACTGCACCAGTCCTGCAACTCAGCAGGTGACAGTAGCACCATGGAAGCCATCACTGTCATTAGCGCAATTAACATTCACTCAGCAAGCCGTGACTTTTGGGGGCCTGATTGCAAGGTGTGTGAGTGCCAGTCCTGAATGTGAACCTTACCTGACAGTGACTAGGTCCTCCTACATAATATTACTTTATAAAGATGTATTTTGGCTAAAACACTTTACATTGAATTTGGAGTGACATTTTTCACCAACACACTATAAATCCATAAATTATACAAATTTATAAGCTAGTCTAACTTACTACCACTGTCACGCCCTGCCCGTCCGATCCTCCCGTGTGCCACGGCCCCTCGTTACCCTTGTGTGAATCCTAGTGTGTTATCGGCTGTTTCTCGTTTTGTATTAGTGATCTGGTGTATTTAGTTCGCGTTCAAGTCCGTTTCCCCAGCCCGGTCATTAACGTCAGTCGCTGCGGTGTGCTGTTCCCTGCCTGCCTCCGAGAATAAACCTCCGTGTTCATTTTGAAAGCTCCGAGTCCTGCTCCTGTTTCCCCACTGCGCATCTGGCACGCCGTAAAGCATGACAACCACATCATAAACTTAACAGAATCAGCAATGAAATGGGTATATTGTTATAATGGATATGCAAAGTTTTAAGACTATAAAATACTCAGTGCGTTGTGAACATGTCCAGAAGGGTGTGAGTTCAAATTCAAATGGCTGGAAGATTAATAATATAATAATATGATATAAATAATATAATAATATAGCCATCGGGCCTTTGAGCAAGACCTAACCCTAACCCCTAACCATAACCCTGCACTCTGAAGTACCTGCAAAGTACGTAAATGCCTTGAATAAAGTGGCAGTGTCAAGCAACTAGCTACTTCAGTGTTTTGATTCATCAAGGGGTTTTTCCCTGACGACTTGAGGTTAGGGTTAGGGTTAGGGGGGGTTAGGGTTAGGGTTGCTTCATTTCACTCAAGGAGCTAATTTGACACGTCAAACAAGGACCCTACTGGAGCTGAGCTGTCTGTTGGACACCATAAATGAGCCACTGCTAACTTGCTGCCTCTTGCTTCCCCCACATTTTTTCAGATGGCTTCCAAAACAGCTGCTTAGCCATGGTTTGCTTCACAGGGATAAGCTTATCAGATCCTTTGTTCCTCAAATTGCTTCGACCATTATTCTGGGTCTCCGTTTCTTTTACAAAATACCCAGCTTCCTCATATTTGATGTCCTGCACGGCTGGGGTAAATAATGTATTATTCAGTGTTTGGTGCAAAATAAATATTGAACGCTTTTCACCGTTCGGAATTAAGATTCAAGAATCTCTCTGACGTCTCCACAATGTAAATATCTGCACTTGAAAGTCTCAAGCCCCCCTTCTTAAATGCGAATGCTCTGGATTTCAGCATTCTGATAAGCTTTCGTTTGGATATCCTCCCCTGACCCACCAAAGGCATCGATGTGTGGTGCCACCTATGTGCCTTAAGCTGGGATGTAGTTTAAAACCTGTATCTTGGAGCACAGAAGTGAGGCTGTGCTCCCTTTCCTGTGCATGTGCTTGGTGCGGCTCAGTGGGTTAGGCTGCTGTGTCTGTGATTGGAAGGTCACGAGTTTGAATCCCACAATTGGCACAGTACTTTCACCATTAGGCTCTTCATCCCCTCACCGCTCCTGCGGCCGCAGGCGTGAATCTTGACTGGTCTCATGATTCGATAAGATTATTAGGTCAACGATTGGATACAATATCACGAATCATGCCCATCAGTTTTTCTACATTACTTGACATTATGTTTTATGTTTAATAGAAATACAAGCAGATGAGATTTAAGCTCCCATCTTTTATATACCAAAACCTGAAAATGTAAACAGAAACTTTAGCCTTCACAAAAAAATTGTAAACAGAAATGAATAATACAGGCACAGCCCTTTGCAGAGTCGGGGGGTATTCTGGACAAAGTCACATCTATTATTGTCCGTGCTGGGTTTTCTATTTCTCTGGCCGGTGTTGTTAGCACCTCAGGGTGCTAATGTTCCCAACATATTCATTGTCGATGCTTGTTACGCTCGCGGATTACGTTGGTTCCCGTGTTTACCCTGATTCCCCTGCCTTGGAGAATAAACGCCCCTTGGAAGGGCTGGAACCCTGCAGCTGCAGTTATGGGTCGTTCCTCCGGCCGCCGAAGTGACAGAATGACCGACCCAAACACGCGAGCCAGCGGCTGAAAGTCGGCACCCACCCGCGCAACCTCACCCGGAGGAACAGGAAGAAGCAGAAGGCTCCTCTGGCGGGGAGACCAGCTCTTTTCGGAGGAGGAGTACTTGTGGCAGCAAGCGGTAGAAGCTGAGGACGCGGGGTACCCCACTCCGCTCCTTGCCCCTCCGCCGACACTGCCTTCGCCCCGTGGGCCCTCGGGGATCTCCGTGGGCTCCACCTCCCTCTCTGCTGGTTGCGCCGCTGCGTGCCTCGGGGACCCCCTCCCAAGCCAGAGACGGGTGACCTGGGCTAAGGAGTACTTCACCCTACAGGAGCTATGGTGGCCTCCCTGGCCCTGGACACCCTGCAGCGGGCGTTTGGCGCCGTCACTCCGGACTCGCCTCCCTCCGTGCAGAACGAGATCCCGGGGATGATGCGGGATCTGCTTCGTCGCAGGCGGGATTGTCCTCCGGAGGCACCTGCAGCGCTTCGCCCCAGTCCAGGTTATGGCGCTGCCGCGCCCCCGTCCGTTCCGGGAGATGACGCTACCGCGCCCCCGACGGATCCGGGAGACGACACTACAGCGCCCCCGACGGATCCCAGAGACGACACCGCCGCGCCCCCGTCCGTTCCGGGTGATGATGCCACTGCCGACGGATTCGGGAGAAGACGTGGCAGCCCCTTCGGCTCCCGTAGTGCCGGCTCCTGTTCCTGTTACTCCTCGTCCCTCGCCTGTGGCGCTCCCCCTCCAACCTCCTCGGTCAGCGTCGCCTTCACCGGCTGGGGCTGCGCCGTCGCCTGCGGCGGCTTTTCCTCCCTCCTCGCCTTCCGGGGTTCCCCCTTCGACTCCCTCCTCGTCCCCTTCGCCCGTCCCTCCTTCTTCCTCGTCAGCCTCTTTGGGGTCCCCTCCTGCTCCTGCCCCCCGGTCGCCTGCTGTCCCTGCGGCTGCCGCCCCTCACCGGGGGGGGCTCCTTTGGGCTCCCCATTCTCCCCCGGCCCCTGGGTTTCTTCCTCCCTTTGTTCCTCCTGGTCCCTCTGTTCCTCCTGTGTCCCCTGTTTTGCTGCCCCTGTGTTTGTTTGCCCTGCCTGTCGTCTGTCAGTTCTTGTCCTGGTTGCTCCCCTTATGCCTGTTTTGTGTCTCAGTCTTGTTTCCTGTCCCTCGTTGACATTCTGGTTCTGTCTTCCTGGTCCCGTGTCCCCGGTCCCGTCTTGGCCCTCCTCTTGGGCGCACCCGGAGTGCGTGCCTTTGGGGGGGGGGGTTCTGTTATGCCCTGCCCATCTGATCCTTCTGTGTGGCTCCCATGCTTGCTCCTGTGTTTACCCTGATTCTCCTGTCTTGGAGAATAAACGCCCCTTGGAAGGGCTGGAACCCTGCAGCTGCAGTTATGGGTCGTTCCTCCGGCCGCCGACGTGACACATTACAATATAATTGATTATGGTCTGCCATTGCATCGATGCAGAATCGTCCATCACGATGCATCGATTATGCAATTCATTTTGACACCCCTAGTGGCCATGGATGGCTTTGGCTCCAGCTGAAAGCTGATTGGTCCTCAAAGTGCTCCCTCCCCTGTCACTCAATATTCAAAGCATATCATTAACTGATAAAGTTTCTCCTCTGCATGAATTTTGAAGGCAATCAGGGTAGACAACTTTGTATCCACAAATTGCAAAAGACTGTAATACTTTAATAAATAAATTACAACTCATAAGTAGACTATACATTAACACCTAATTAGACATAGATAATTGATCAAAATTACAAAGTGACATCTAGTTCATTATCATGCAGGCTGTGATAAGAGGTTAGTATGTTGGGTTAAAGCCCAACACCCATGTCCTGTGTGTATATCTGAAAACAAAGCAACCCGTGCCTTGCCTATGAGAAATTTAAAAGGGAAGTGTTCTCAGCTAACATCAGGTACCTCGCTGATCTGTGTAGAACTACTAATTTGTTTGGTCCAATCGGTCTGTCGCTGGTTCATTGTACTTTGCCCTATTTTAAAAATATTAATAATAAAAAAGAAAAATTTATAAATGTTTCAACAAATTATTATTTTTCTGAGCCTGAGCTCTCCCTGGTGGCCATCAGGTCTGGGTTTTTTTTTTTTTAAGTTAAACAGTCAGTAGGCAAGGTATACAAATCAGTACAAGATCCAGGTACATTTGATGTATTGCAGATTTTATGTTTTCATGTACAGCATATGTCCTGTCCTGGAGGGAAGGCATGACCCAAAGGCAGGCTGTAGTTCAGACAAGCACAGGGACCAACATAGGGTAACAGGCACAGACAAGAAACAATGGCAGAACTGGGGAGCACCGGACAGGGAAGCACTTATATACCAGACTAACAAAGGGGAAAACAAGAGGCAGCTGTAAATAGTTACCATGAGGGCAGGAACAAGAGGTAAGGCAAACAAGCATCAGGCATGGCTTGTTTAGAACGACGCACAAGTAGGGCAGGGCTGGACGTGACAGCATACAGCATTTTGGGTCAAATCAACGTATAAGTAAGAGTAAGTTGGATGGATAGGAGAACAAATGAGGAAGTGTTAAATATGGTAGGAGTTGAAAGGGTATTGATTGATGAAATAAAGAAGAGGCTGAAAAAGAGGGGGGGGGGGATACTATGATTGACTTATTGATGGAACATATACTACAGGTAGTCCCAGACATACGATACAGGCGCGTTCTGATGACCCTGTCGTAATTTGAAAGCATCATGTCAAGATGGGTTTTGAAACAGGAAAAACACAGAAAAAAATACATGCTCTAACACCAAGACAACTTTAAATATTTTTACAATTTTGTCGATTCTCTGTCGGTAGGATCGAACCATCACAACTCGGGGACCATCTGTACTAGTATAGCATGTGGTTTCGAAAACTGCCGAAGAGTTTAGTACAATCTGACTGTACTGTATAGCATTCATTTCATTCATGATAGGTGGCAGAGTGGGGCTGCGGGCTAGAATCACATGTCCATTCTGTGTGGGTTACCTGTGGATGTTCCCAGCGAGGTGAGTTGGCATCTCTAAACTGGCCATATTTGTGTCCTGCAGTGGACTGGCATCCCATCCATGATGCAGTCTATGCCACCAAGGGTAGGCTCACAGTGTCCCAGCATTAAAGAACAGGTGAAAGACGGATGGATTTATCGTCTGATGAAAATGGTCGTCAAAGTTTAGATATGTTTTACAGATAAAAGTATTTAAGTAAAGTACTTTGCTTAAGATAAAGTACCTTTAACCATCTGATCATGACTCCTGAATTGAATCAACCTTGTTACCTATATGTTTTTATTACCTGGACCACACCTGTGACCGCATACACACAGCAATCTGGCTTTGGATGATTTCCATAGCGACTGACCAGAAGACCAATCAGTGAGACCCAGCTAGCTCAGGTTGACCTGCTTTCTAGATCCGTTGTTACAGGGTCAGCTCGGCGAATGTGAGGCGAGAGCGAAATCTGATACCTAGGCTGCACTACGGCTGTTTTTGTGGCTTGAGTGTTTATGAATAATTACAGATGATGCTGTAACTGTACACTTACTCCTACAGTGTACAATGCAGCCCAGGTAAACGACTCCGTGGGTGGACCTGTGTGTGAGTCAATGCCCTGACATGCATTAGCGTCGCATGGAAGAGGCTCATTTTGTTTATAAAATTCTACATTCCATAGCATAGAACTAACTGTAAATTTACCAGAGAAGGTGGGAAAGCTGATGGGATGGTCTCTGTGGTTGAGATTTGCTTGTTCCCACCAGTGTTGCATACATTTCTTGCTCTTGGTACCTTGGCTTCTCCCACAGTCCAAAGGCATGCATATATACTAAGTGGTATCTCCAAATTGCCTAGAGTGTACATGTGTCCTGTGATGGACTGACATCTCACCTAGGTTGTACCCTAGCCTTGTGCCTGCTGCTCCTGGCTCTTTGTGACTTTGACCAGGATAAGTGATTGGAAGATGCATAACTAAACATCCATCCACCCATTTTCAGGCTCCTTCTCTAGGTGAGGATTGCAAGTGCGATCTGAATTTCCTCTGAATATCATTCAGTTATTCAAGTCTATAAAACTGAAGTAAGTGATAATCAATCTGAGGCCACAGACATTTTTTTGATTATTTACAGAGCAGATGTCTTAATCCTGAAACTGGAAAGCTGAGAAATAAACGCGCTTATGATTGCCAGCTGTTGTATTTTCTGGATTTATGATTCAGTGAAAATCACAGTGAAAAAATGTTGGTTCTGCTATCGGCAGGATAAAATGGCGAGCCTTGATCAATGCAGGTGTCACCAGTGATGTTACCCTTTATTTAAGGAACCCCAAAAATGAGGCACAAAAGATTAGAATTTTTTAAACCGTGGGACATACACAGAGGCGGAGCCACAGGGGTGCTGGCCCCAGCTGAAAGCTGATTGGCCCCTGGAGTGCCAACATCCCCTGTCACGCACTGATTCAAAACAATATTAATTCAACCTTATGATAAAGGTTGACCCCTTTGTATGAATTATCCCTCTTAAGCCCCCAACTCAAAAACCGCTGAGTACTATTTGCCGTCCCCAAGCATTGCCCACCGCTGTACCGCGAAGTCATATGGGTGAGAAGTAGAGGATACATTTCGGAACCTTGCACTGTGTGCTGTGGTGTGTCAACAACGACAATTAATCACCTTTCACTTTCATCAAGGCCTTTCGTGAGTCTTGGAAAACTATTCAAAGCACCTTTGTATGTAAGTTCCACCTCATAGTGTCATGCTGCATCATTTGATGCATAAATGAGAAGGTATCAAGCTGGAGTGCCACAAACCCTGAAGAGACCTCGCATCACAAGGTGATTAACCATGCCCTGCTCAGACACAATTACAGAGCAAGATTTAGCAGATATCTGGCCAGATATCTTCTTTGAAAGTTGGATATCGATAACCTTTTCAGCACAAAATAATAATACTGTGCCTTAATTTTTTGTGAGGGTTTAACCGCGTGTTAGGCAATAAGAAGGAAAATTGCAATGTAAGTTTTAGGAAGTAATACGACACTGTGAGACTGACGCAGGATCTTAAGCCTCTTCTTTGGAACTGCATCGTGTTTCCGTCCAGTTTAATTACTCAACATGAACTATTGAAGGGTAAAAGCCTCATGATTGCATCGCGTATCTCTTGCAGAGTCATTCACAGAATTACACCAGGAGCTTCTGGAGATGCTGGTGAGGCCAGATAACAAGAACACTGGGCACTTGTGGTTGCCTCCTCGCTGGATGCGTCTTAGATATTTTGTATGGGGCAAGAAGGACATTTGGGGATTTTTACCGTCCGTTTTTACTGTACGTTTATTTGCTGTTATACCCATTTCCGCCACACGGTGTCACTAATCATAATTGCCTTTCAAGTGAATCTCATATCCCCTCAAACATAAACAGAAAGCTGTTATGGTTGTTGATATTGATATTATTATTGTTGTTGTTGCTATTACTGTTACTATAATTGCTTCTGTTGTTATTGTTGCTGTTATTGTTGTTGTAACTATAGTTATTATTGTTGTTGTTGTTTTTATCTACCAGTTTCTCCCAACAGTCCACAGAAACTCAGTTAAATGAAATTGTATCCATAGTGTGTGAGGGTGTCTGAGCCTGTGATGAACTGGCATCCCATGCAGGGTGTACCCCTATGTGCTCCATGCCTCCACCCGCATCCTGAACAGGATCTATGGTTAGGAGGTGGATGAATGGAATAAATATACATATATTTGTAAGCTTATGTCATTTATCTCTGTCAGTCTTGGGCTGTCTTCTTCCCAGGGGAGATTTTCTGTGTTATCTGTGTATCCATGGCAGAGTCCTGTGCAATCAGGTTCTGATTCTCAAACCCAACCACTGTGTTCTGCAGACTTCAGATGGAACATGGAGGGGATGCAGACACTGAAGTGGAAGTGAGTTGGGAATAGTGAACAGATATGGGCAGTGGTTAGTGCATAGGTTAGCCTAGGCTAGAACCACAGGTCTGGCAAACATCAGGGCCTCGCCCACCTTGGGAAAAATGAGTGTACATGTTGATGTCAGCCCAGGGCAGGGCTGGACTAAATTTTGCCGGCCCACTGGAGAAATGCCCAGTGTGCCAGATGGCCAACCCAAGCCTGGCCTAGGGCCCCGAGATAGGTTAATCTGCACCTGCATATGGGGGGGTGCAGGAAGAGAGCAAGCTAGCTCACACATCCAGTATTTCGTCAGCTGGTAGTTGCGGGAAATGGAGCTTGGAGATGATGCATCATAAAAGTCTCTGTTGAACTATATATACCCCTTCCTTCTGAGGTCGTATGGCACCAGTGCCTTTACTCCAGCCATTACTGCGCATCGTCTGATAAATTATTCAGATCAGATCCACTACAGATTTGCCTTCCAAATGGATTCTCCTTCACCATAATTTCTTGATTCTGGCCTGGGGAAAACCCCGAGAGGGGCTTCGTCGTCGTTCATATTCTGTGCTTTCCTTCTACCATCTGTCTTCCATAACTGCTGACCCAGGACAGGGTTATAGGCCTTATCACCAAATGTGTTCAATACTGTAGATATTTATTAGCAATTAAGATCAAAGGCTAAAATATTAAGATTTTATTCCTAGGAGTGAAGAGGCTCAAGAAACACTATCCTTTATCACTCTTTATCTTGCTGAGAAGAAGACACAAAATATTGTTTGTGGGAGTTTTACCAATCATTTTTCATTCTGCTCTCAGAACATGTTTGTGTAAGTAAAACTCCCATGAACCAAAATATCAGAGCAACCAAGTATATGCATCATTTGATGACAATTATGGAGCTTGGTAAATTTTTCAAGAACCCATTCAAATAGAAAAACATATTGGTGTTTAGAAAACTTACATTCAAAATCCTCTGTTGACATTTTGTACCCGAATGTTTCATTAAGGTATAAGCTCTAAAAAGTGAAAATGTCTCTAAGCAGTCTTTTCATTTGTTTCAATTGTTATCCCTTGCTAAATGTCCCTTGAGAAGCATCTGTTTGGCTTTCGCTGAAGCTCCCTGCATCCTGATGTTTTGTAATTACACCTGTTCAGTTAGGGAATCATTTTCCAAAGTTCTGATCGCATGCAGATGCAGCCCTGATTAATGATGCAGGCTCCCCGATGCCAGCCTTTTGGCTGGTGACCCGGTGCTGAGCTCGTCTGTAAAGAAGGTAAGCCTGAATCATAAATGACACACGCCAGGCCCATGCTCTCCTGGTCTGGGTCTCTGCTTCTGCATGAAGCTGACAGGAATCTCCCAAGTCCTGGCCTCATGTTTTTGTTTTCATCTTGCTTTCCACCTCCACTCACTCTACTCTGACCGCCATCTTCCTAACCTTGGGGGTTTGTGCTCAGCTATGGTGCTACAGTGATTTATTGCAAAGTAATAAACTAATTTCTCTCTCTCTCTTTCGCTCTCTCTACCTCTTTCTTGCTATCTCTCTCACTGTCCTTTCCCTCCCTTTTTAAAACCCCAATCCCTCCCAACAGACCATGTGTACACACACACACACACACACACAAACTTACAGGCAGGCACACTGTCGCACACATACACACGCGCACAGGGCACACACACACACACGCTCAGCCACAAAGGACAAATCCAGAGAGAGGAGAGCTCTGGAAGTGTGGAGAGAATGAGTGAGAGGTGGGGGCTACCGGGGAGGGGCGGGAAGGTTTGTAGGAATCGCACACAGGCTCAGACACACGGGCGCTTTGCACGCTGACGAGCGGAGGGACTCGGAGGAGAAGCTCGTGGGGGGGGCCAGCAGCAGGATCCAAGCCGGGGAAGGACGCGGAGAATCCGGCCCAGCGCCTGTGAGATGTGGACGCATGGTAGCAGCATCCTACGGGGACTGAAGGTGAGCTGAGGCAGCGCCGTGGCAACGGCGCTGGTGCTGGGAAGCGGGAATCGTGCCACACGCCGGCGCTGACGTGTGCTCCCATTATCCAGTTTCCAGCAACGGTGGCGGTGATTCATCGATGCGCGTGCCGGACGGGGTAGCTCGGGAAGCAGCGGTGTGCGAGTGTAACTCCTCCGTTCTCCCTGTCCTACGAGGGCCACTCACTCCCTGCATGTGCATCATTCCGCTGGCTTCGTCCCCGTTATCCGTCGGCTGCTGGAATTTTAAATGCGAGCTGCGACCCTGACGCTGGCGGTGTGGTGCAGGACTTCTCCCGGGCGCTCCGATGGCACTCCGAGATCTCTTTAGCGTCACACTACCATCAGAGGCTTTTCAGTTCCGCTCCCCCGGGTGAAGAAAATAGGGGGGAAATCATAGAGTGGCTATGTGGGGGTGAGGGGTGTTAGTGACTTGTGATGAACAGCGCCGCCCTGTTGTCCGTTCTAGGTATGGCATCGTCTGCCACTCCAAAGTTACATGTTAGCTATCCCTGGAGGAGCTCTAAAAGACAGCTTGTTCTCAATCTGAAGGCTGTTTAGAATGGGAATAGGTAGCAGTTAAGGATATCAAACTTTTCTCTCACTTGTTCGCCAAGAAAGCCTCTGTGTGGACTTTTCTGGGGTAAATAATTGGAGGGGGGGGGACTGTGGAGTCACCTCTGTGAGTGTCCAGCAGTGAGGCGGGATTTAGGTAGCTTCTGGAGATGCATGTGATGCGTTTAATCAAGCATGATCCCACATGGGGCTGACAGAAGCCCCCGCCAACCCTGTTAAAGGGCAGCACTGATGCATCTGCCCTCTGGAAGCACTCTGCACAGATGCTGCGTTTGACCTTGTAAACTACATTAGAGTTAAAGTGATTCAGAGACGCCGGGGCTGAATCCCCCTTCGTCCTTAAAGCTCGATTTGACAAACTGCAGCGTTCGTTTTTCTGAACCATTCCTACGAGTGACATCACACGCTGTTTTACCAGTATTAAAAAAGATGAGAATCCTGCCTATTGTGTGGCCTTAACAGACAGTTAAATGGATTTTATGCCCTTTCATCAGTGATGCAGTTTTGGTGGCTTCCTTGTTCTTAAGGACAAAAGGCAGCGATGACAGATAGCTGGCAATCCACCCCTCAGTGCAATTTCCAAGGGAAACAACAAATATGATGAGTTTGATTTACATACCTTACATTTCTCTAAGGGAAAGCCAACATGTATTGAGGATCTATTACATACAGAAATATTATATTTGATAGGGGCATCGATAGCTGATGTTGGCCCTTGCAATCTTCCTTCAGTACAGAACTGTATCATTCTTATTAATTAAAACCCAAAGTTCAGACTGTGCACAGATTAACAGGGTGGTAAATGAAGCTGCAATGCATGCAAAACACTCAGTCATTAAATGCACGTTCAGAGTCGGCCCTTTCTGTTTGCTAGAGCCCCCCCCCCCAGTATCAGAAGAATGCCCCCCGTGGAGCTGGTGTGTCGCCTGGCTGGTGTGTGCCCCCCCCCCTCCCGTCGTCCTCAAAGCAGAGCAGTGGGAGGTTTAGTGGCTACCAACTGGTCTTAGGATTCAGGAAGGTACAACCAGCAGTTAGTGTCCTCGAGGGCAGCACTCGACGCAGGGAGCCGTCTGCTTAAATCCTTAAGAGTGCTTCACATCACTCAGCCGCTAATTTATAAGCATACAAATTAAAAAATAAACGCGAAGCGGTAAATGGAGTGGGGGTGGGAGAGAGGTTCATCGCCTGGTTTAAAGAGTCTAGGCGAGATCAGCTATGGGCAGGGGGGAGTCCACACAGAGAGACTGTCAGAAGAGGCAACAGTGTGAAGGTCTCGCAATGTGGCAGTTCTGCAGTGTGGGGTCCTGCAGTGTGCGGCCCCTGCAGTGTTGCAATACTGCAGTGTGAGGGTCCTGGAGTATGTAGGTGCTGTAGTGCGGGGGCACTGCATTGTGAGGGTCGTGCAGTGTAATGTACACAAATGGGGGAGAGGACGGGTGCTGCAGTGTAGGGGTCCTGCAGTGTGAATGTACTGAAGTGGGGGGGGGAATCCTGTAGTGTGGGAGTGCTGCAGTGTGACAGTACTGAAGTGGGGGGGGGGGGCCCGCCGGGGGGGGGGGCCGCGGGGCTGGGGGTCCTCGGGGGGGGTTGGTGGGGGGGGGGGGTCCGTGAGGGGGGGGGGGGGGGAGTGGGGGGGCATGCGGCGG
>JAODKM010000050.1:16670-36540 GCA_026780845.1 Petrocephalus sullivani | reverse complement strand
GGTGGGGGGGGGGGGGGGGGGGGGCGGGGGGGGGGGGGGGGGGGGGGGGGGGGGGGGGGGGGGGGGGGGGTGGCCTGGAGTGGGGGGGTGCTGCAGTGTGAGGGTCCTACAGTGTGTTTTGCTGAAGTGTGGGGGTCCTGAAGTGTGTTGTGCTGAAGTGTGGGGGTCCTGCAGTGTGGGGGTCCTGCAATTTGAAGGACCTGTATTAGGGGGGTCCTACAGTGTCAAACTTAGCCAAATGCAATTATTGTCAGACTACCCGTGCACGGCCAAGCTCATCACACAAGTAGGGAGAAAAGTTTGATGCCCATAACTGTCACATTATGTTGGCATTTTAATGAGATGTAATGAGCCACCAAGCTTAACCTACCACAGTTTTGGTTTCCCCACCCGGAATACTTTGGCATTCCAGGTGGATTGCAATCACCTACGGAGATGCAGATTCCCGTGAGCGACCATTCGAGAGAGAGGGAAGTAGGTGTGGGTATGACAGTGCAGGGTCTGGCTAATTAAGGGACAGTGGCTTTTCGGCTCTGCTATCTGGGGGTGGTGCTGACGGCTCTTCGCAGCGCTTTGCCACCTTGGGGATGAGCCTTGCACGCAACGCGTCCGGAATTCTAATTGGGACGGGTTGACCTTTGGCTCGTCCCACACGCATTCTCCCCCTCCCCCGAGAGATCCACAGTCTCTGCCCCTGGCCATAAATCACAGTAAACAGCTGACGAGGCACCCGAAACTAGGGTTCGAAATGATAGAGAGCCACCCCCGTATGTTACTGTGACAGTCCAGATGGGCGTCGACATGCCCCCCACATCGTGCCCCCCCACCCAGCTGACATCACTGCTGCACCAGGACAGCTTTCTTTGCATTTTCTTTCATGGAAGTGCCCCCTGGTCACCAGGATGTGAGAGGGGAGAGTCCAGGAGCAGGACAAACCTTCACAGAGGAGCTTAACCAACCTCTGTGTGGTGTGTGTGCCTTATTACGGCCGCATGGGACAAAGTAACCTTCACAAGGTTGCCTGCATGTGGTGGGGGGGCGTCCAAATCTGGCCCAAAACCAGGGCAGGGGTCTGTGCTGGGAAAATGTGAAGCCACTTACCTCCGGACGACCTTAAGGTGTCGGAACCGGGACCCGATAAGCTCTGAGTGCCACCAGGAAAGCTGTGAAGTGGGCGGAGACTCTGAGGTTCGAGCTGGGAGGGGGGGTCAGCTGTGACACTCCCCCCCATCCCCCCCTCCAAGCCCTTAAACGAGAGCTGGGAGCACCCTGGACCAGAGCAGGACCTCAGCATTGCCTCTCTCCTCTGCTCAGCCCCCCTGGACCATTGTATTAATCAGACAAATCACGCCTGCACAGAAACCCTAAAGCCAGGGGAAGCGCTTTGGCCACAATCAGAATGTGAATGCAAATGCGGCGTCCGCAAGTCCGGGAAAGACACGGCCTTGCCTGCAAAAGGTAGCCGCTGCTACACAACTGTGATGCGGAAAGGCGCGCAATTCTACTGACACAAGGAAACAGATCCCACAAGCTTCTCACACGATTATCCTCACCGAGAACAGAACAGGAGGGTAAATGTGCATGAGCCACATTCATCCCTTTTAGAAAGACTGATTCTGGGACTTGAACCAACAACCTTAAGGTTATAATCCATTCCACTACACTACCGGAGGGCCCTTGTATGAAGGAATTATTTGCCAGAGGAAAAAAATGTATTTTGATGTTTTAGTCTCGCCTTGTGTAACCTTGATTTCTTACTGTGCTTTTGGTTTGACTTTGCCGCTCCTGCAGTTCCCAGGATGGCATGTGTAAGTTGTGGGCGCACCAACGGCACGAATGCAGACTTAAAGCTATCAGACGTCATTTGAAACAAAAGTGACGCTCTGCCAAAATGGGGACAAAGATACAGGGATCCGCCGACATTTTTTCAGGGTCTCGCCGGGCAGCTGCCAAGGAGCCTGGCGTTGGGGGTCTGTGGCCCCCCAGGGTGGCTGAGAACTGGCCCTGCACAGTCCTGTTTTATCGGAGGAGATTATGGCACGATCGTCTTGCTGGGGAGTTTATTCTTGGCGTTGGCGCGCTGACGCCCTGGTGCCAAGCATGAGGGAGCGAGCAGAGTGCCGGGCCGCTGGGAACTTTTATCGGGCCTCCTGAGCATGCCGGCTAAAACATCCTGCTGCTCCGAGGGCAGCCTGATAAATGCTTCTCGCTTTCTTAAAAGGTCTCGATAAGGACTCTGGGCCCATAAGTGTGTGAGGAGCGCCTGCCGTATCGCTTTAGCGCCTGGTTCCTCCTCTGCTGCTCCTGCGATTTCCAGAGGCCGTCCTCCAGCGAGAAACGGGTCCCCAGCTAACATACGACACCCGAGTCCCTTGGAATGCGGACTCCTTAGGCTCCGTGGCACGTTCTGAGGACCTTGGAAAGAGCATGGTGGTTTACTTAACCCCCAGAACATCTGTCTTAAGCTGTATCATAGGGTACATCCAGGTTGATCATCTCCCTGTTCTCCTGTCGACTCTCACAAAAGATCCAGACTCGTCCTGACCTGGTGCTGGATATGCAGTATACGTATTTGACAGATGGATGTGTGGATTATTGTTATCAAGGGTGTAGATTTGGGTATGGACAATAGGGACACATCCTTACCAACATTGCAGCAGTTCCCTGAGTGTTTAGGGGGGCGGGTCGTTCCAGGTTTATTAGGTCCCTACCAATGCTGAAACATCCACGCCCTTAATTAATTTACATATGGTAGTTATTATATTGCATATTCATATTGTCCAGGTTGATTTTATGGATTGTTGCTAAATGGATATATTAGGGTTCTCTATTGCATGACTGTCTGTATAATGTATATTCACTTGTTCAATTTACTGTTATTTGGCCCCAGTAAATTGAATTAAACCGAACCTCAGTCACGACACCCCAATGACACGCTAAATAAACTGCAGCTCCTTCTTACCTTTTAAATATTGTCTAGTACTGAACTTGTCAGCGGCATCAGAAGTGAAAGTCACAGGAAATTTCCTGTTGTCTCTGCTGCACTCCTCCTCGCTGTGTCAGTCACCCGGCCGCGCGGAGCACCCGGGAACGCCAGTTAAAGTATTACTTCCTGTCTCTCTCGCCGCCAAGACCGGGAGGCGAAAATGGAATGAGATGGAGTCTGATGGCAGAGGGAGGCGGTGCGGGATTCACACTGTGAGGGGAGGGGGGCAGAGGTGAGGCAGCATCACCCCGGTCCGCAGACGGAGTTCCGTTACTCGGAATGTGACTGAAAGCAGGCGGGCAGATACGTCCTCGACTCCTCTTCGAGTCACATTCGTGCCCCGGGGCTTGCGCTAATAACCGAGGCTCGTCCCGTTACTCTGCCGAATCGGCTCCGCTGGGGGATCCGGCCGGGTGATCCCGCCTGCGTCAGAGCTGGATCGGGAGCGGCCCTCACAGGGCGTCTCCATGGGGAGACGCGCAAATATGAGCCCAGATGCTGCAAGCAGCTGAAGCTAATTGTTTTATGGGAGAAAATTAGCGAGTGAGAGATTTTTGGTCGGGGGGGGGGGGGGGGGGCAATCAAAAAAATGGTAATCCCAACATTGCAAATGACAGCCTAAGAAAGACATGTGCGTTCTTTATGTGCTCAGCCCAGAATGCTTAATGCTGGGCTCAGACTGACAATAACAAAGTCAATAAGAATGTGGCTGATGTATTTAAACTGTACACTTGTTAACAATTCGAACATCGCTAGAGCTGGGTTCAGCTGAAATATCAGCCGACATTGAGGTACAACTAATTTATTAGCACCGGTGGAAAATCCGCACAGATAATGTCTCTTTAAATATTTATGATGGGAAAAGAAGATCTCTGTCTGGAGGAACCTCTGAGGAGAGCCGACTCCTGCATCGTAATTTACCACTCCTGGCCAGGGACTATTCAGAAGTTCTGGTTATTAGTGATCGACTTGGAATGGAGCAAGTCGATTCATAGCTTAGGGGGAGGCTGGGAGCCACAGGGCAGGATCAGCCTGCATGCTGCACCCCTGGGGCAATTGGGGTCTAAGGGCCTTGCATGGTGGTATCAGTCGGGGTTCTATTACACTGCACAAAAGCTTTAGCACCAAAAGTGCATTTTGTGAATACAGCTCATTTCTAACATACTAATATACTTAAATTTGCTCTCATTCATGACCTCAAGTTAATTACTCGTTTTAAGGTTATACATTTTTAGATAAGGTTACTTATAAGTGGCTAATTAAAATAATGTTTATATAACTTTAATACTTCGCAAGTTTCTGCTCAACTTCTAGCACCTTAAAATCTGTATCGGGGAGAAAATGTACCATTCTGCCCCAAATGTGGTGTCGAGAACGACAGCAAAAGCCTACAGCAGTGCGCCGTTAAAATACCTCAGTGAGACTTTATCATTATTAAACATTTCATTAGCTATATAATACTTTTTCATCATGATCAATGCTACAAAAAATATATGAGGCAAATACCCGTTCTTTTTAAGACAGAGTAGAGGTTTGCGCTGCGTAGCATCCGATCGGACTGCCTCTGTTCATTTTATCAACCAAATAAGGGGACGTAGCAGACGTAAGCACATTAGCACCCGTGTGTTTTACATCCGTTTGTAAAGGAACAGAACTGCAATAACCCTTCGAAGAAAGGAATGATGATACTATTGTACTGTAGCACTTTACTTTAGCCTATCTTAGGCTACTGCACATATTTGTTATATGAAATATATTGTACGTTAGAGTGTACAGTGTATAATTACAGTGTACAGTATTAATGTTGAAATTTACAGTGTACAGTACTTTACAGTTGCCAAAAACTATATTATATATACTGTACAGTAGTACATACAACACTACAGATACCCTTCTAGGCTAAGACAATGCTAAGCAATATCAGACTAAGGCAATATACTATGGTTCGCACAACGTCCACTTCGCATAACATCCTGATTCACTGACCGTAAGGTGGACACTAAGCGGCGCATAGCTGTACAAAATTAACACAAAGACCAACATTTCCTGAAACAAAGTTATTTTGAATTTGAATTACTTATTAAATTTATTTTCGAACACGAATCATCTAATTATATAATAGTCATAAAAGTATACCAGTGTGTGTTACATTATAACCTGTCTGGCACACACAATATGACCTTTTTAGAACTTTTATACATTATGTGTCATTCACTTGCACTATGTGATGCTGTGGGGCCAGTCAGTTCAAATTAATTACGCCAGTTCCTAGCATGCCTTGGGGCAAGTCGTGATTTTGCTGAGTTTGACGTGTCCCAGGGTCAACAAGGGAGGAGCTAGCATATCATTACTTTAACCAATCACAGTTTCCATTGTGACATGACATCACATGACATCACCACATTAATTAAAATCAGTGTTTTCTGTTAAGCTTTTGTTAACGTGCAGACTTCTAAAGTACCCATTTTATTGTGGATGCCTTTTGTTAAGGGACATGTCATAAATAAACATAGATGAAACATATGCTTACCTGCAAATGCTGTACAGAACAATATACAAGTGCATCTTTATTTTATGATAATGATAATAACAATAACAAAAATAATACGGCTTGATGCAGCAATCTTCCGATCACAAGCACAGAGGCTTCTCCCACTAAACCACACACCGCTGCTGTCTGGCTGGCTGGATGCCTTGAGTTTGAAAAGTGACACAGAGAAAAATGGACCAATGTCATACGATGAAGAAGTTGATTGGTTAAAGAAGTGAAATGGAAGCCCCTCCCATATTTACCCAGGGACACATCAAAAATCAGGATGTCTGTGCCTTGCCTGGCACCACTCATACATGTAATTGTGCTATATAATGTGTGCATGCGTGTATTTTAAGTTGGAAACTGAAATATATTTGTTGTAAGTGTTCACTGTTCCCCTGTCAGTGCTTGTGTTTTATCAGTGTCTCACCCCGAATGTATGTGCCATGTACTGTGAATCTCTGAGTTGCTGTTAGACTGGGTGCATTGAAAGAGCCTGAGCCGCCCTATTCCGCAACACGATCCACGAGTTCGCCACAAATTGTTTGTTTTTCCGCACTTTACCTAATTGGCTGCTGTAGGCAAAAGAGCGTCCCCCCTGGGATCAATAAAGTTCATCTGATCTTGTTTTTTTTTTTCTCCCCAGGTCTGCTGCTCCATCTGAAGATGGCAGGAGACTCTCGAGTCCACACGGACCACGACATGGAGATAGGAGTGAACCCGAGGGAGGTCAGGGGAGTTCCTCACCGACGTCCGGCCGTTGTAAATTAACCAAGTTATGCAGAAGGGCCTCCATCAGCTGCCAGCGCGTTTGTCGTTAAACGGCGACAGAGATTGACCAACAGGCTTGATTTAGGGTGTCGATTAAATGCAGCAGAATTGGGAACTAGCAGGGAAAGTGAAGAAAACCACTCAGCATCACTAAATCAATCCTCAAGCTCCTCCCACCGGGACTGATTTGACTTAAAAACTTATTTTAAACAGAATTTGAGTCAATGCAATTAAAACAGTTTCCTTGGTATTATCCTTTGCAATCTCAGAATGAGAATTGTTTCTAAAACTAAAAATGTGCAAATGGATTTTCAAAAAAGGAAGAGATTGGATTAGGTGTGTGTGTGTGTGTGTGTGTGTGTGTGTGGTTTAATGATCTGCTACATACAGCAGACAAACAAACAGCGTCAGGGTGAATGTATGCTTGTTTTAAAGGGCTGGTAATTACTCAAGTGGACCAGCTTTGTGAATGACACATTTAACCTCCCCATGGCATTCAATGATATACATCCCAGTGTTGCTAGCTGCCTGCACTGTGCCATGAAGGCCCTAAGCCTCATTCATCTTCCCTTCTCACTGTTCTCTCTGCCAGACTTATCGACTCTCACTAATGCCTGAATCAGGTCAGTCCAACCATCCACATTAAAAAGCTTTATTTTTCAAACACAACTTCCCTGTTCTTTTGCTCAAAAAACTGAATATAGCAAAGAAAATATATGTGTATGGTTTAAATGCCTTGAATCCCATTGAGCCTGCCTCGCACCTGTTGTTTCCAGGATAGGTTTTGGACCCCTGTGACCCCCCATAGGACAAGTAGGTTGGAAAATGATTGAATGAATAAATGAATAATTCCACTGTCTTGCCACCTTCAATTGTTGCTAATGGCAGCAAACCTGGATCTACCTGTCATGTCATAGCCAAGGTGGTTTCTGTGTAGAATTAGCCATTTAGGGTCTTAGGGATTGGAAGCTTTCATGGGGCTTTGGAGTGAATCGATACTCACATGTGTGTGTGTCGGGGGGGTTGCAGGGCAGGCTGGTTTTCACAGGGAGCGGAGCATTAATAAGGAAGCAGTGCAGCTGCGGGGGTAGCCCGCCTCATTGGGCCCGCAGCCAGGAATACGGGCACATCGCGTACCTGCATTCTTAGCAGCCAGGAAAATCAATGTCAAGCTCGTCTCAATCTGCCGGCTCCTTTCTTAGCCCCAGCTGTTGCATTTCAGTAGTTTAATCAAAACTACCGCAGCGCCAGAGGCTATTAAGCTGTAATAGTTGGTCAATTAAAACTGTGTTAGCAGGTCACTCAAAAAATCATTTTAGGTTAGAAGACCCAGGCCCTGGTGGGCTGCAGCATTTGCAGACTAACCTCAACACATGGAGAGGAAGTCCTTTAGCATGTTGAATCTCATCTGAGACGAGGGGTGAGATGCAGAGGATGCACCAGACGGCTCAGATGGCTTTGATTCACTTATGTCGCTGCTCTTCTCCTTCCAGGTGAAGAAACTCCCCAAGTACCTGAGAGAGCCTCAGATAGCCACCGACCGCACGCACCTGATTGCCGAGCCTCCAAAGAAGCCACGGCAACGCTACGTCCAGAAGGACGGCAAGTGCAACGTCCACCACGGCAACGTGCAGGAGACATACCGCTACCTGAGTGACCTCTTCACCACCTTAGTGGATCTCAAGTGGCACTTCAGTTTCTTCATCTTCACCCTGGTCTATGTGGTCAACTGGCTTTTCTTCGGCCTGCTCTGGTGGCTCATTGCACTCATCAGAGGCGACCTGATACATGGAGACGAGGAGGGCTGGACCCCATGTGTGCAGAACCTCAACAGCTTTGTCTCCGCCTTCCTCTTCTCCATTGAGACGGAGACCACCATTGGCTACGGCTACCGTGTGATCACTGAAAAATGCCCGGAGGGCATCATCCTGCTGCTTGTCCAGGCCATCCTTGGCTCCATAGTCAACGCCATGATGGTGGGCTGCATGTTCGTCAAGATTTCTCAGCCCAAAAACAGGGCAGAGACCCTCATGTTCTCACACAAGGCCGTCATCTCGGTCAGGGACAACAAGCTTTGCCTGATGTTCAGGGTGGGGGACCTACGCAACTCGCATATCGTAGAGGCCTCTATCCGTGCCAAGCTCATTCGCTCGCAGCAGACAAAGGAGGGGGAGTTTATACCACTCAATCAGACGGACATCAACATCGGCTTTGACACGGGTGATGACCGGCTATTCCTGGTGTCCCCACTCATCATCTCCCATGAGATCAACGAGAAGAGTCCGTTCTGGGAGTTGTCCCAAGCTCAGATGGAAAAGGAAGAGTTTGAAATTGTCGTCATTCTGGAAGGCATGGTGGAGGCTACAGGTAAAGTTATTCCTCATCGTCATTTTAATGCTGAAGTTCACTGTAAAGCAACCATTCCAGACCACACCGCTGACTTAGCGTGGTTTTAGTCAAAATCATTTAGCCATTTTCACTCTTTTTCAATCATCTGCAACTTTATTCTTCTTGGTTTCAAATCACTTTGTTGTGTCATGCTCATGGGAGTTTTACTTACACAAAAATGTTCTGAGGGCAGAATGAAAAACGATTGGTTCAAAGATATAACTAATCAGATCTTGTGTCAGATGTCAAACTAACCAATCAGAAGTCTTGGTCCCACCTCCTCTAGTTGCTTGGAACTGCCTGTACAATCTGATTGGTTATCTCTCTGAATCAATCACTTTTTGTCCTGCCCTCAGAACATTTTTGTGTAAGTAAAACTGCCACGAGGACTAGTCATCACCCAAACTTCTCAAGAAAGAAATAAAAGGACAGTACTAGAGGTAGCCAGGCCCCATTCACTCTTAACTCCTCAGCTGGGACACCTAGGGCTATATCGCTAGATGCATATGGGTATTTATCCAATGGTGAAATGTGTCCTAAGAGTGCAAAAATTAAAGTACACATACACGCTAGTTTTGCACAAAAGTCAAGTAATTAACCACTGAATTTCAGAGCAGACATAGTACAAAATTCATACAAATGAGAGCTTCACACTTGGCTAGGATTTAGTTCATAATTTGGTGATTATGGATATGTGGAAATATTTTTAGCTGAATACTACTTTTGAATGTTGTAAAAACAGGATTCTCCTTCAGCATGGATGACACTGTCATTTTATTTGGTGCCCAATGCCATCAGGTGAATTAAGAGGCTTGTACTCCTATATGTTTATATATTTAGACATCAAACCTGGAAGTGTGTGAACATGACTGAAAATGATGTGCGCATTATTTGTTTTACACACAACACTGGGAACATACAGTTGGTACTATCAGGTGATAATGAGGACAGGAAACACCCCCTGTCCTCAGAGTGTACGTACGACATGCAGAAATTCATTACTTTTATGAAAACCCAAACCAGTGCTAGGAACCTTCAACAGCCTGATACAAATATTGATTGAAGAGAGTTATCGTTAACAGAGCCTCCAAGGTAATAACAAGAATTTTATGACATTAACCCTTCAGAGCAGTATGAACTCCCATGCAAAGTGGCACGCATGCTTTGCCAGGCAAATAAATACAACCCACATACTTGTGTTTTGCCTCTCCTCCGATCAACAAATTCGTCACTAATCAAAATATCAAGTCTAGTCACGTTTTACTGTTGTTTCACAAACATGAAGTGAAATTGCGATTCTGTGCAGCATCAGACAGCTAGAACAAAGAACAGTTGAACAATAAACACTACACACACATACATACACACACACAATAAATGGGGGGTAGTAAAGGAAAAAATTTCAAAATGCACAACAGCACAAAACAACAACAATGACTCAGTTGATATAAGTAAACAGTGGTGCAAGACTGCATATATACAGCAGACGGTGCAAAAGAACAAAAACATTGTGGTGCAAATTGTCCCACTGCAGTGTAGCATACAGCTAATAGTCACATCGCAATTAGTGTATATTGCGTCAATATAATTTGACAAATTACCCAAGGATATACTCGGCCATTTTTTCTTTAGCTTTGCTGAGTAATGCCTGTCACAGACCTGCAACAGCAATTCAGCTGAAAGAGAGGTTGTCTTCCCAGGAGAAACTGCAAAAAACCTGAACAAATGACAGCCCAAATCCTTTCTTGTGAACATTCTGGCTTCAACTTTTCATAATTTTTTTACAAATTTATGTCCTGTAAGAGGAACCCAGCTGATTTTATAGCCGGAATAAGCATTCTTCAGTGTTAACAAGCATGGACCATGCTTTGAATGTTTTAGGTGTCATGTTAATTATTGCCTCCATTTCATTAAATCACTGCTGGGTTCCCCATGCAGGAACCTTAAAAAGGAAAACAATGTTCAAAACCCATTCCTAGGAAGCGGGAGAAAGGACTAGGGGCCTCGCTTAGTGATGTGGGGGGAGGGAGAGAGAGAGAGAGAGACTGCAATGGTGAGGCATGACGAAAGAGGGAGAAGATAGACCATCCACATAGCAGCTCACAACAAATAGGGTGTATTAACAAAACAGAGCACAAAAGAGAAAACTCGGAAAATGAAGGGAGGTCAAGAACTAAACAGGAAACATAAGAACTAATTAAAAGTATCCACAAGGTAACACAACTAGGGAACAGAGCAAAACAGGGAGCAAGACTGGGTAACAACCGAAGTGACCGACTGAGGAAACACAGATAACGAGGATTAACATGGAGCAGGTGTGGGCTATGAGGAACTAGGGGCAACAAGGAGCAGGTGGGGTCAATTGACGGATACAGCAGGTAAAAACACCAGGACACAAGGACAACTGAATATAATGGGAGCAGGGAGCAAACAAAAGGGAGTGCTATGGGAATACATACACATAATAACACAAGAGAACATAAAATAACAAATGTTTAAAAAAGCCTCAAACCCATAACAAAAAGAGTCTGCATGATGGCTGGACACTCAGGCCGTTAAGCCACATGGCAGCCCCCAGAGTAGGAAAACACACTAGGGACTGTGGGGCCACAAGACAGAGGGGGGAACAGGAAGGGTAGCGACACCTGCTGGCCAAATGGAGACACGACACATGGAACAGGGTCCGATGGACGCTAATCCTGACAGAAATATGGAAATGGCCACAGAGGGAGTAAGGCATCTGGTCTAGCCATCTTCTCTGTACAGAGAGGACAAACATAATTTGTAACTAAAAACTCTTGTATAAGGATTTCTAGTTAAGAATGGTGAACTGAATGACTTGTCATGTAACAGGAAGTCCACACGCTCTTCCATACCCTATGCTAAATGACAAAACATGTTTACATACCACCTGTATGGTTATGTTTTTTTTTTTACAATAAATTTCTCAATCGAAACCTGAAATGTTTGATGAATATAAAGAATGTAAATGCAAATAATGTAAATTACAACAGTTGTCCTATTCATCTATTTATGTAACTATATTTTAAAAATAGCAAAGTCATGCCAAAGGCATAAATTTTGCAAATAACACGTGAGCTGGGTTTTACCATTTTGCTCACAGCTGAAATAACCAGTCACATTAGTTCTGGAAGAGAATAAACCTTCAGCAACTGATGAATTGGACTCAAGGTTCCCATTAGGTTATTGTTCCATAATAACAGCTTCCTTTCTAAGTGTGATTAAGACTTAACACTATCATATGAGGTCACAGCTGGGCTCCTCTTACAGGACAACATTCGACTCAAAGTTCTCATTTGTCTTCTGGAATAAACAAGCTTGTTTATATGGTCTCTTATCGCAGTGTTATTTACAGCAGGGGGGGCACTGACAGTGCCATTTCTGGTGCTCTGGCACCAAACAGCATATAGCTAATTTCCTTTCGAGAGCCACACTAGTGACTGAGTGCTGCTGACTTTACTGCCCCTGGAGCCGATAGCGCACAATAAAAAGCGCATTCAAGCCCAGGTACTCTCTCAGGTCTGAGAAAATATCTCTTCTTAATAACTAGCTTGGAAATTTGTGAATGAAAAAATTAAATTAAGATAATTATATGACTGTATATATGTCCCCTAAGGAATATTCATTGCTCCTCTATTGCAATTAAAATGTATGAAACACATTTTGCATTTATAATTAAATGAATCCTCACTCCGCGATCGCAGCTGCTGAAAGTATGAAACAAAGAAAACAGATGCGGAAAAAAACCCTCAAATTAAATGAGATAAATAAAATTCACTTCACGGTTTGGCTCTAGCCTCTGTAATTTAAGTCCTTAAAATGGTTGCATACCCTTGTCCATGAAATGATGCCCCACGGTTTATATTGTAAAACAACTTCTTGCTCCAACTTTTCAATAATTGTCAGTTTTTTTTTCTTCTGGAAAATTCTCAGCAGGGATAAATACAGTGTGCCAGTAGCCTCACTGCACTGTATCAACAGTCACTAGGACTGTATTCAGCTGCGTACAAGAGACACTTGCCTACAGCGACTTAGACGGTTTGACAGTGCACCTAACAGTCATAGAGATGGATTAATGGGTCGTTTATTTATTGTAGCAATTAACTTAAACTAGAAACGTCTTATTAACTAGTTGAATTGCTTAAATATTGCTGCGTCTCAGGTGAACCCCTCATTATCTTCCAGGCAGCAGATCATACCTACATTATGTTACCTGACTTGTTTGTGATGATGCTACTTTGTGTGTCATAAGTTTTAGACTGATTCATCTACAAATTTGGACAAAACATGTACATCACATAATTTTCACTTTTTTTAAAAACACAGCTGAAACTGTGGGATTGTGCATTTTGTTGACACAAACAGCACCCAGAGATGGTGACAAATGTTCTGTTATCATCAAAGGCAAACAAAGGCAGGTACAGCAAATTTTACTCAGCATGCATCTATAACAAGGGTGGGCAATCTTATCCAGAAAGGGCCGCTGTGCGTGTGGGTTTTCGCTGCAACTCCCTAATTAGAGGACTGATTGGCAGGTGTGTCCTCACACCTGGGTTTGAACAGCTAACCTAAAGGTTATCCCAAAAACCTGCATACACACTGGCCCTTTGCAGATAAGATTGCCCACCCCTGCTCTATAAGGAGGTCTGTGATTTTCTATGCTCTAGAACATTCTATAATGTGCTAGGTCTTCATTTCACTGAAGGGCCTGTGTTCATTTTCTGCCCTTCGAGGCACCGTCCTTCTTGGAGAAGTGCCTTTCTATAGCCATGAATCATTGCGTCTGTTCACATTTCCCCATGGTGGCCATGTTTGTTGTCACAACACGTTCCTCTCAACACACAGCCACATGGCGCGAGGCTTCACGGGCTAGTATTTTGTCGACAGAGGCGCTATCCTGTTAGCCCCGCTCTGTAACGACGCATATCCGAGCAAACCTTCAGACCCACGTGGACCCAAACATATTAAGCCACGACATGCGCTGGATCCCCGACGCGTGACTATCGGTAAAAAAATCGAAGGGCCGTGCAAGAAGCTCCTGCATGTTCGAACATCTGTTGTCGACGGGTTCCGTGGTTCGGTAATGTGCCAATTTCTGTGGCGAACGACAGCGTGAAATCACCACAGATCCGAAAGAAAACAATTTCACAACTTTCGGGAACTGTGCAGTAAGCACACCTAGCGATTTCACTTTCACTTTCTGCAAACCTTATGGAAAGAGTCGTTTAATTATTGCATCATCCACCCACCAATTTACAGCACTAATCAAGATTAATTTGTATAACATGCAATTGCGTATTTGGTTTACTGCAAATTAGCTACTTGTTTTATGACTTTATGACTAGTTCTTCATTTGTTCCTTTAGTAGAGATTGGAGTAAATCAAACAAGGATAACGATGCTTCCCATCTCTCCTTCTCCATGCCCCACCCCGACATTCCCTTCCCGCTCTCACTCTCCCCTGTAGGGATGACCTGCCAGGCCCGGAGCTCCTACTTGGACACGGAGGTACTGTGGGGTTACCGCTTCACGCCGGTGCTTTCCCTGGAGAACGGCTTCTATGAGGTGGACTACAACAACTTCCACGAAATCTACGAGACGAACACCCCATCCTGCAGCGCCAAAGAGCTGGCCGCGGCCCTCCGTGAAGGACAGCTGCTCCCTCAGCTCTCTCTACTCCCCCCGGAGCCCAAAAATTTCTCCCTGAGCCCGCTATCCACTGTGGACCCCACTTTTCAGGAAGAGGACAAGGTAGAGGATGGAGACAGAGGAGAAACCAACGGCTCTGCAGCAACACTAGAAGAGCAGACCTGAACCTTCACGGTCAGACATACCGTAGGATGATGCTAATTCCACAGCAAGCTTCTTTCCATCACATCTCTAGCAGAAAAAGCAGACACCTCGCCTTGGACCAGTTGTCCGCCTGTGTAGGTTGTGATTTTGAGAGGTGGGTTTAATAGAAAGACCTGCACATAAAGACATTTTGTATTTTCATTATTATATTTGGGATTTTCCAGTCAACTTGCAGCTCGGAAGGACTGCATTACAAAGAATAGGTGTGGTAGCATGATGAGAGTGTGACAAGGCTTCTACCATGAAGTGAAACAGAGGAAATTGGCCAGCTGAAATACACTCTCTGTTGCATATAAAGACCCCTTAACATGAAGTCTACTTTAATTTGTTTTGTAGTACACCAAGGACCTTAAACTGATCAAGCAATAGTCACGCAAATCTTAAACCCCCCCTCAAACACTCCCCCAGAAGTGTACAAAAAAATAACCTCAGTTAAAAATAAAAATGACAGACAGTAAGCCTTTTATCGAGACTAATAGTTCTAGAATCTGGAATATGGGATTGAATCTCGTACAATTTTTATAAGGTGGAATGATGGCTCAGGAGTCAAGAGTCATCAAAATGAGAGAAACCTAGAATAAATTAGGTGTATTGTGCCCCACCCCCGTTCCAATAGGTATTTCATTTTCATGGTTCATGAGCACAAGTAGCCCGGAGCCGAACGATGCTGGTGGAAGCTTGTCTTCTTCGTCATGACAGGCAGAGGACAGCTGCTTGTACAGTGCGTCCTCCGGCCCTGTGACTGCGTCGCCTCCCTCCCCCTACAGAGGGACGCAGCTCACGTGTTTTGCGTCTCACTGAGGTCCAGCAGCCCTCTCGGCACGCTGTAGCAGCCGCAGTCCCCCTCCCTCACGTCCAGCATGTCTGCCTCAGAGCAGCGTGTCCGGCTTGACACACCGCGCGGCTTGGGTGAATTTTAATAAAGCCCCCGAGCAGATTTGATGCACTGTTAATACAGGGTATTTTTTAAAACATGCAGATGCAGTGAAAGCTTTCGACCATGTTCCTAAAGGACATCTGGAATGGGAAACCTCATGTCAGCGAGTCTTTGGGACAGACTTCTGCAGCTTTAAAAGTTCTGCAGTCCCTAAAATATTTATTAGCTTTCATGTAGACAATTGCTCTGCCATTGTACCCAATTACACTGTCATCACAAAATTATGTCTACTGCAAGGTCCTCCTTCATTAGAAGCATATGGTTAATATGGCAGTAAGGTCAGCTGTGTGTTACAATGGAAATTAAATCTAAAATGGGGCATTCGCTTATTATGTAACAGAGCTTTTAAGTGTCTGTGATATAAGGACATAAATTCTGTGACTTAAACACATATACCTGACAGATTTAACATTTAGAAACTTACTTTCAAGTAAAAAAAGAAACAGATAGTATATCACAGAATTCAACGATTATCTCTTTGGAATCACTGAAGTGTTTTTTTTCTTTATAAGTTTCCACCCTTGGCAGTGAAATTGAGATGTAGCTACACTCAAAGGTGAAAACTCAGGTAGCATAATGCAAGAAACCATGGCGACTGTGTCTTTCAAAGCCATTCACGCCAGCCTGCTGCTGTTATTATGCTCTTTAATATAGATGTTTCCTTTTCGTGACACTGTAATTAATCTCTAAGCAAATTTCCAAACCTGCAAAGACGAATAATTAATGAAAAGGGTACTGAATAGACGCATGCATAATAGAGGTGTACTCGAATATTTTACTTTTATGCACCAAAAGAGTTATGGCATCCACAAGCTAATATCAGCAGAATAGTACTGGAAATGCAGCGGGTGTCTCGAGCGTCGCCCAGCAGCGATTCGTACATTCTTTCAAAATCACTCAAACTCACAATATGAAACAGAATGGAGAATGTACTACTTTTGCATAAGTGTACAATTTGTTTGGGGTTCAGTATTATTTCGTTAGTTATGCAGTGTTTAGCCCTGAAGAACACCGTGGGAGAATGATCCAATTGATCTGTGTAATTATGAACACAATTCATGTTATGAATAAATGGAGCCAATTCAGACCATTTTCTTTGACTTTGAATTTAATAAATGAACATAAAAGACTGTGCCACATCTCTGGAAAGCTAATTGCTCCCTCCCAACCCGCACTGTCTTTAGTGTAAAAAAATATTTTCAACTCTTCCCAGTACAGTTTTCTTTGCCGGGGTGTAGTCTTGAATTATTACTAAAATTAAGGCAGCGCTCAGGGCTGGAAAACATTTGGGACAGTACCATGAGAGTAAGAGCAATATTCCTTTGTTTTTTAGCAATATGAGAGCTGGGCTTGGGAAACAAGCTAAAGTGAGCTATAAATTGAATGGGATAAGTAGACTTTGGCGACATATGGTCACCCACAATGCATGTGTACATAAAATTAAGACTACAGGAAACAGGAATGCCACAAAAAAGTGCGATGGTCGCATTACCATCCAACTGTTTATCATGCATGTGTCCTAAAATTGCAAACACCAGTTTTATAGTTGCATTGCAGAAACATGATTTAAACATATTAAAAGACAACATATGAAATGTGAAACATAGGCCTATCGTATTTAAAAATGAAGTAGATTCCGTGCTTAACTGAATGCAGACAAGCTAAACTCGACAACATTTTTACATTACTGATCTACTGAAAAAGAGTAACCACAATGATGTATTTCCAAATTTGTTTTGTAACAATGAAGATTTAAGCGTTTTTCTTTCTTTTTCATCGGTACAAAAGTTTAGTTGATACTCTCTAAAGTGGACAGGTCAGGTCAGGTCAGGTTGGGGGGCATGTGCTGGTGCAGCGTGTTGCCGCACCAACCACATGACAAAAAATCTCAGGATCCCAGTTGGCGACCCCCCCGGCAGATAGGCAGTCCAGTCCCACCATCGGGAAATCCATATATCTGCTGTTGCTGGGTATTACATGGGCGTCCCCTCGGCCTGGTCCAACCTCTCAGGTCCTGCGAGCCGTGAGTGGCGCCACATGGCCGTAGAGCCGCAATTGGTGCTCTCCCTCACAATGCAGCTAAGGTGCCTCATTCGGGACTCCCTGAGCCCCTGGCGCTCCCTCACAGTGCAGCTAAGGTGCCTCATTCGGGACTCCCTAAGCAACCCATCGTTCGACACAAAGTCAAACCAGCAGTACCCAAGGATTCTCCGAAGAGACACAGTACCAAAGGAGTCCAGTAATTGTCTCAGGTCACTGGATAATGTCCATGCAACCATAAAGCAAAACAGGGAGCACCAGGTCTGTAAAGACTTGGACCTTGGACCACACGCCCCTCTCCAGCAACTTCATGACCCCCCATGCTCTCCCAATCCATCTAGTGACTTCATAGGAAGAGTCACCAGAGAAATGTCGCTGCCGAGGTAAGTGAGCCTCTCGACGCGGTCGACACTCTCTCCACAGACAGACACACTGCTGATGGCTGTGTCTAAGAGGTCATTAAAGGCCTGGATCTTAGTTTTCAACCAGGACATTCACAGACCAAGAAACTCAAGAGCTCCGCTCAAAGCCTCCATTGACTCAAGATCAGTATCTCATTGAGTCAAGATCAGTAAATCTTTCCTCGCTAACCGAAGCCCCGAAGCCACTGGACCCCACAACCCTGCCCAACACCCTATGCAAGCATTGAACAGATTAGGAGCAACAACACACCCCTGATGAACCCCAGAATCGACAGGGAAGAACATAAAGGTTCTCCCTCCACTTTGCACAGCACTCGCAGTACCCTAAAGTGGACATTAGCACTTTTTTGTGAATCACACGTATCGTGAAACCCGGGTAGGGAATGAATGGATGCAGCTGGCGCTGGTGAAAGAGAGATGCAAGGAAAAAATACTGGTGAAATAAAATCTGTCGGTAAGTCCCCAGAAACATAACATAACATAACATGAGGTGTAACAGAAATGCAAAATTATGTTGTCCATGGAGATGCATGAAAACTGTACAAATGAAATGTATGCAGGGACGGTGATGGAAAGTAATGTGATAATTCCTCCATCCTGTAAAGCAAATATAATTGTAAAATGTGCAGAGTAGTGATCCATAATTTATGGGCATATTGCTGCAACAAACAAATACCACTAAAATATTTTATGCATTTATTAGTAGGAATAAATAAATTATGATGTCATATTTCCCCATATGTTGGTAAATAAGGAGAAAATATTAATTATAATATATGTATGAAATATAAATAGATTTTGCACAGTTTACACGACAAATACAATCCATCTATCCATCTGCCAGATATTATTAGGTTTTTATTCGGCATTTTGAAATGCCGAATAAAGTGAGGATGGATAAACACTTTCTCCCACTGTCTGTTAAGGCAAACACTTCTGTTGCTGGTGCTATATTAGTATTCATTTGATGTTATGAAGACATTAGGGGCCGTTTACATTACTAGGAATAGGGATAGTGAAAGCCAAGGCTATTCCGAGTAGCTAAACATACTGATGGTAGTTCTTTCTCGTCATTGTTGCAGAAAAGCTGTTTCCGCCGTCTCCGCCCACTAGAGTCCTCTCCTCTTGTTGAATCAACAGTAACCCCTAGGCTTCTAATTATCGGTCTAAGAGGGTCACAGTAGCGCGTAGCATGTAAACAAAGCAATTAGCTCGGCAGCAGGCTAGCTGACGGGAAGCCCACATAGAAATCACAGGCTTGGAGAAAGCAGGAGAAACTCCACGGAGAGGGAAATCTGATACACAACCGTGACTTTCAGCATTAACCAAACATTTATAGTTATGAGATGCCTGCCATGTTGCCAATTTTGTTAATCTTCACCCTGTCCAGGTATCTAAAGGCAAATATGAAATGACTCTGAAGTTGCGAAAGGTAGGCCTATATCTATGATATTTATGGTGTTTTGTAGTGTCTCGCGGCGTCTTGAAAGAATGAATAACTAGGATGATACTGTCTTACTATCCATCCCATCCAGGGGGGCTCCCCTCCCTTCCCCTCTGCCCTTTGCTTGGCTACAAGCTACCAGAGGTGGACATTTCAGGTCCAGAAAGTAAAAATCCTGAACAACCAACCAGCTGAGTACTATGTGACTGGGATTCTTTAAACTCAGCTACTAGGTTGAAACAAAATCCTGATTTTTACTGGACCTGAAATGTCGGCCTCTGCAGGCTACACCCATCTCTTCACAAAGTAAGTGGCTGTCAGACGAATGGCTATTTCTATTTAGATATAACATTCTTATTGTGCGTCAGTGACTAGAGGTGGGGGGGGGGGGGGGGGGGTTAAAAAAATTGCTAATAGGCGGTCCCCTGTTCCCCCCTTCCAAAAAATGGTTCGGCCCCCTTATTTTGTGCTCTCTT
>JAODKM010000049.1:876366-887939 GCA_026780845.1 Petrocephalus sullivani | reverse complement strand
CGGCAGCCGTAAAACCGCCCGCTCCCGCGAGATTTCCGTTGGGTCCCGCGGGATCCCAGTCCCAATGCAGGGCTCTAGTGTGAGCTGTTCACAACGTGACCTAACAGAATCGCAGGGTCATCTTTTAGAGAAGTGCCTTCCTGAAACTAAACTGAGATCAGTGACCTGTATCTCGTAAACAGCATGAAAAATGCAGATAAGCTTAATGCTTAGGCCTAAATGCCACACTCATGTCACTTTTTTGTGGATTCAGCAATTTTACTCTATTACGTACTCTATTACGTATTTTTGAAGAAGGGCAAGAAGGTTCAAGTATTGTGTTGGCGATGTATGAAGCAGGGCTGCAGCTATCAATTATTTTAGTAATCGGGTATTCTATTGATTATTCCATTGATTAATCGAGTAATCAGTTAAGAAATGCTTTTGTCTTATTGAAGTGCAATAGTAACTATTCAAAAGAGATGACAGGTCTCTTAAAATGAACAACTCATTGGTTTTAATGGTTAACCTGCATACCACAATGATGGTATTTTAAGTAATTCAAATTGAGGGAGATGAAATAATCTGGAAAAAAGCACTTTTTGCTTGAGCGCTGTTTGCAAACGCAGCACTTAAAAAGCATACATAATTATACAGACACTTTACCGCAACATGGTATTTTTTGGCAAATAAATGACCACAAAATAATGTAAGCTATTTTGCCATGAATTTGGTGGTAAATTGACCCATGTGTAAATTTACCCATGTGACCCGAGGAGAGCTGTAAACTGATATTTAATCAGCTGTAATAACATGGTAGCAGTGCAGCTAACTATACTTATGAAGCAGTTCATAACCAGAACACCCTAATATGTAACGTTACCCTGCATCAGTAGACAAAATCATCAGTGAAATGGGGACGTTAGCCTCGGTAGCTGCTAAGCTACCTTCGGTCTTAACTATTAATTATGGTAAACATTAGCAGCTAATGCTGCGCCAATATGAAAAGAAAATAGTATTTAGTATATTAATGACAGCCAATGTATTCAACGTTTTTTAAATCTGTTATTTTATCAACATAAAGTGCTTGGTAATTAGCAATGGAAATGACCGTGATTCTATGCCGTGAATGTCAATGTATGGAACCATTCAGAGGTGTCAATTTCAGGTCAGAAAGTACAAATCCAGACCAAGATTTTGTTTCAACCAACTAGTCGAATACTCTGTGACTGTGACTCTTTATGCGCAACTGATTGGTTGAAACAAAATCCTGGTCTGGGTACTTTCTGGACCTGAAATTTAAACTTCTGGAACTATTCACCGTCTCCGTGACTCAGAAGTTTGCTGAAAATTTCTCCGCCATTTTTTTAGACGGGAGTGTCGCTGTCCCTACCATATCCGTATAGCCTTGTTGCTACCAAATCTGTACAGCCTTGTTGCTACCTGATCTGTACAGCTGCGCCACTCTGTTTCTTACACTCCCGTTTCTTTCTTTTCTGTTTCTACCACTCTGCTACACGTAATGCAGCGTAAGCACACTGTGCGACAGTAATTATCCTCCGTGTGAAACACGGTGATCACTGAGCAGTACATAGTCGTGTGGATTAAACGAAGCAAAGAATTTGCATCGAGGATTTTTTGTAATCGAGTTATTCGAATTACTCAAATTGTTGCAGTACTAATTCTCACCCATCTCATCCATTTAGAACCTAAACAGCAGCTCTGATCTCCCTTCCCTCAGCTCATCGCTAACCTGACCTCAGAGGGCTTTGCTGAAAACCTCCGCAATAAGATCACAGACAGCACCACCCACCCCGAAAGCTACTATGAGCCTGACTACTACGTCCCGGACAGCCAGGGCACGGCCCACCTCTCCGTCGTGGCGGAGGATGGCAGCGCAGTGGCAGCCACTAGCACCATCAACCACTAGTATGATTACAAACTAGTTTACTGCCGTTATCGTGGTTTCCTGCCTAAGCCGGTAGACAAGGGCTCAAGGTTTCATAAAGTAATGTTTCTGGTTCCACTCCCTAAGTATTTCTCTGGCGCAAAGCATCTAATCTGAATCCTTGCAAAAATATATCCATTTTGCATAAGTTTAAATCATTTTTAGACAGAAACAGTCTTAAAACCAAGTTTTGTGGAACTGGGAGGTAAAGTCATTTATCTCAATAATTAGGAGGACTGAATCATCCTCTTCAATAATGACCAAGTTAAACTTGGAGATATATGGTTTACTGACACATTTAAATACCAGGGGAACCAGACCACAATGTAACACATTCAAGATATTTATTAACTTTCCGTTATGTTAACATTTTGTACATTAATCCATAGGCAATGATGTCTAACTGAACTGGCATGGGAAATCGGCACAATGAGTGTGCATTATTCTCAGTTTTGGTTCTAAGGTCTTGTCCCGGAGGACCGGTATCCTCTTCAATAACGAGATGGATGACTTCAGCTCTCCCAACATCACTAATGGCTATGGAGTAGATCCCTCACCCAACAACTACATCCGTCCAGGTGAGGGAGCCAGAGCGGAGGGCTTTTCTATAGCTGCTAGGCGCAGGTACAGGGTACATGCAATGAATGCCAGCTCACTGACCCAGTACCAACCTTAGGTATGAAAAACATAGTTTCACAGGCCATTGGGCACAAATACAGAACTGCATTTCCTTATTCCTCACAGTGTTTTTGTGTTTAGCACAAAAAGGAAATGTGGCCTTTGTAACTGAAATTAAGTTCACTGGCCTCTAAGGCAGGGGTGGGCAATTATTTTTCCAAAGGGGCAGACATTGGAATGGTTTTAGAGGGCTGGAATATATTTAATATATACTTAACACCTATAATATTCTTAATATATTTCCAATATATATGATATCCCACTATAAGAAACAGTAAATGAAACATTACAATGAGATGTGGAAGATAGAATTCTATTTAATGAACAATCACAAAAACAGTCTAGAAAATTCCAACTTTTGGAATAACTTAACGTAAAATAGCAGCGTCAACTTAACTTGATAAAGCACAATAAACCGAACATGTCAAACAGTCAATCAGCACAGAATTATTGCACTATTTAAGGTACATTTATGAAAACCATTTAAAAAATGTCAGCATTTAAAAATAGCATCTTAACTTTATTGACCAGTTTTCAAAGACCAACATCACATTCATTTACCTCAGTTCTTTTGGTGTTCAGTGAAAGAAATCTAGCCTGTTTTGGGCTTGAACAAGTGCACTGAAGTGAGGTGGATATGCGAAGGACAGCACACAAGTGATCATCACTGAGAGAGGATCTGTATCTGGATTTGTTAAACTTCATCATTGAGAATGTTTGTTCACAGATGTAGGTAGATCCAAAGAGAACCAACATCCACTCAGCATGCCTCCTTAAGTGTGGGAAGATTTCCTCTTTGAGAAAGGAATAAAACTCTACCAGTGATACTGACTTAAAATGTTCTGCCAGTAGATTATCAGACTGCAGATGAGAAGAGTTCAAGCTGGACATCACTGGGTGCATTATCCACACTATAGTAGTAGTAAAGTAGCATAGTAGTAAAGGGAGAAGAAATCATATGCGTTTCACGCTCTACTGTTCTTCTAAGTCTTCACATCTTCTTGAAAACTCAACATGCAGTGCCCCTAACATGGATGAATACTTGTGGAGGTGATCAGCTGAGAGTGCGACTCCTTTGAGTGTTGGCATGTGAGTGAGAATGTTGCCCTCTAATTGACTTGAATGAAACTTCAACTTTCTCGTGAAAGCTGTCACCAAGCTGTACATTTCGTGTGCAAAGAGGCCCTTGCCATGCCACTTGGTATCTAGTTCATCCATTAGTGCAGTCACATCAACAGTAAAGGCCAGATCTGCAATCCAGTGTGTATCTGAGAGCTCTGGAACGTCCTTGTCTTTCTTTTCCCAAAACTCCTGAATCTCTGCTCTCAGATCCCATACTCTTTTAAGCACCTTGCCAAGGCTGAGCCATCTGATGGCTGTCTGGAAGCCTGTGTCACTATGTTCACTTTCATGCTCCTCTATCAGTGAAACAAACGGTGATTCACTGCTCTTGCCCTGTTGAAATTAACTATTTTAGTTACAACATCATTAAAAACTCTACATTCTGCATCTTCTTTTTTTTTTTTAACGTTAGCTGACATAAGGGCTAAGAACTAATTTCATGGAAGCTGTTCAACACATTCGCTGATGTGCATAAGCGCACTGATAATTAAGAAAAACAATAGTGGCCATCAAAATAAAAGCCGTGTAATTGTATTTCGTGCACCTATCACAAAGTAATAAATGTCGCTACACTTTTACTACGAACTCACGTGGGTTGGTCAAAGGTAGTCAGCAGGCCGGATGTGGCCCGCGGGCCGCAAAATGCCCTGGTCTGCTCTAAGGGGTTGTTTATTTTGAAAATTAGCTTAGTTAGCTTATTGTATTTTAGTCAAATTGTGCTTTTCTTAAATAGAGATTTCTGCTAACAGTCATTTGATGAATTCAGAAAACTCATGGCTAAAATGGCAGCCTTTTGAGTTCTTGTTAAAGCTCTGACTTGATTTTTATGACTTAGGAAAAAGGCCACTGTCCTCGATGTGTCCAGCAATCCTTATAGACAAGGAGGGAAAGGTCAAAATGGTGGTGGGAGGTTCTGGTGGGACCCAGATCACCACGGCGACAGCCCTGGTCAGTACCCCCACCTATCCTATCCTGCATGCTGATCTTCTTGTCATGGTGCTTCAACTGACAAGGCCTTTTCTCTGACAGGTGATCCTCAATTCACTGTTTTTTAATTATGACCTGGAAAAGGCAGTGAAGGAGCCAAGGATCCACAACCAGCTCCGTCCCAACACCACAGAAGTAGAGGAAGGTTTTAGTCAGGTAACTAAGCTTAGAGAGCAGTCAGAGAACAGACACCACTGGCAACACTAACACACATGATGACAAAATTGTGCATTTCTCTTTATGTGGGTAGAGTGAGCTGGATGGATTGGCAGAGAAAAACCATGTCATCAAGGTTCTGAAAAAGGGTGGGTCAGTGGTACAAGCCATACTGAGGAGAGACAATCTGCTTGATGCTGAGTCGGACCTCAGGAAGAAGGGCTATCCAGCGGGGTACTGAGAGGGAAGAGGAAGCTCCCTCGCATAACCCTCTTCAATCCATGGGATCACTGCTGCTTTACACTATCCAGATCCCTTAATGGGAAAGTATCCGTGTCAAAGGTGTCAAAGGAAGAATTTTAATCAATATTTATTTATTTACATCCTTGGGGGAAGACAGTGACATACTCCAGCACATGACTCCTTGGAGGATTTAATTAACATAATTAATTTTGAGATTATATATTTTGATTCAGCTAGGAGACAGACAGGTTTGGCTGCACAGGTGGGCCTGGGCGGGCCTGGGTGGGCCTGGGCCGCCCAGTCAGAAGCATGGTCCAGCAATTGTCGACCAGTCACATTTTGATTGCTATAAATAAGAAAGCAGCATGTCAAAATGTGTTTTTAAGACAGAATTTTTCAGAATGTTACCCTCACTCTCCCCCACCCCTCCCGCATGTCAGGGCAGGCCCTTTGTTGGAAGTTCTAATTTTAAAATGCGGGTGCCTGTTTATTTTGGATCATTTTGTAATTCTCCTTATCTGTTCTAATTTGCTGGTCCCTTTGACTGGAGGACTTAGTGGCAATGGAATTTTAGGTATTACTATGTCATTAGCAGAAAACACTTCAGAATTTTCAAATCATCCATCCACTCATCCATCCCTCCTTCAATCCGTCTTGCATGATGCCTCATGCATATATGTGCTTCACTCCAAACTACATTTCGACAATGGGAAGGGAAATGGAGTCGAGACCACAGCCCTGGCAATACGCACCAGCTGGAAAATGTGTCGTGAATTTAACATCTGGTCTCTGGTCCAACCTACTCTCTTGCTTGCATGTCTCCCACCAGTTCTGTGGAAGTACATAGAAGGTACCTTTTTGTCGATTCTGATGTCCGCAGGGGGGGAGCCCTTCTGTTGCTGGGGAGAGCCTTGTTGGTGAGTGACCTCTGAGAAGCGGCCCTTCCCTGGCTCAGCCCACATCTCCTGTCGATCCATACGACTCTCTTTACGAAGCTGCTTGCAAAACATTTTATGATACATACTAAATGACATTTTATGATGTAATATGAAGCCAGAACAAACCATCTGCTTGGATGTGCACAGCCCTGTTTATACTGAATAAAAACCACCCAGATGGCTTCCCAGACAACCCCCACACCGCCAAAGAACAGACAACAAGCCCACTTTAGAAATGGTCATGTGTTTGTAGCCTGTATGTGCTGTGTGGGGTCCATGTGATTTGCCCTTTGACTGTGTGCTTTCTGTGTGTTATCCTGCTCGGTTTATATTACGTTTTATACTCCTATAATCAGTGCGTGTGCTCACTCATTTAATCCATTTCCCCCAAAAATCAATAATGCTGTACCACTGTTTATCCAGTAGCTATCAATCACAACCCAGTAAGGCTGTCTCCATTAAATCAGAATCACTGTCAACAGCTGAACTGCTGGCAAAGCCGAACCACTACAGGGCACCATGTACAACATTCCCAGTGCTCTTCCCGAGAAAACATCCACAAGAAATGTATGGAAGTGAGATGAAAACATTTATATTGATGTGCTGATTGTGCTGGTTTGTGAAACATTCCTGAATACACTATATTGCAAAACGTATTGGGACACTCCTCCAAATCATTGAATTCAGGTGTTCCAAGCACTTGCGTGGCCACAGGTGTATAAAATCAAGCACCTAGGTATGCAGACTGCATCTACAAACATTTGTGAAAGAATATATCACTCTCAGGAGCACAGTGAATTCAAGAGTGGTACCGTGATATGATGCCACCTGTGCAATAAGTCCATTCGTGAAATTTCCTCACTACTAAATATACCATTGTCAACTGTTAGTGGTATTATCACAAAATGAAAGCAACTGGGAACAACAGCAAGTCAGCCACAAAGTGATAGGCCACATAAAACACAGAGCGGGGACAGTGCATTCTGAGGCACACAGTGTGCAGAAGTCGCCAACTTTCTGCAGAGTCAATAGCTACAGGCCTACAAACTTTTTATGGCCTTCAGATTAGCTGAAGAACAGTGTGTAGAGAGCTGCATGGAATGGGTTTTCATGGCCGAGCACCTGCATCAAAGCCTTACATCACCAAGTGCAATGCAAAGTGTTGGATGCAGTGGTGTAAAGCAGACCACCACTGGGCTCTAGAGCAGTGAAGATGTGTCCTCTGGAATGACAAATCATGCTTCTCTGTCTGGCAATCCGATAGACGAGTCTGGGTTTGGCGGTTGCCAGGAGAACGGTACTTGCCTGACTGCATTGTGCCAAGTCTAAAGTCTGGTGGAGGGGGGGATTATGGTGTGAGGTTGTTTTTCAGGGGTTGAGCTTGGCCCCTTAGTTCCAGTGAAAGGAACTCTTAATGCTTCAGCACAAGAAGCTATTTTGGACAATTTCATGCTCCCAACTTTGTGGGAACAGTTTGGGGATGGCCCCTTCCTGTTCCAACATGACTGCGCACCAGTGCACAAAGCAAGGTCCATAAAAACATTGATGAGCGAGTATGGTGTGGAGGAACTTGACTGGCCTGCACAGAGCCCTGACCTCAATCTGATAGAACACCTTTGGGATGAATTAGAGAAATTCCCATAAACACTCCTAAACCTTGGGGAAAGCCTTCACAGAAGAGTTGAAGCTGTTATAGCCAGAAAGGGTGGGCCAACTCCATATTAAACCCTGTGCATTAAGAATGGGATGTCATTAAAGTTGATGTGTGTGTGTGTAAAGGCAGGCGTCCCGGTACTTTTGCCAATATAGTGTAGATTTAAAACAATTTAAAGCATGTTACATGAATTGCCTGTTTGCATTTATTGTGGGGATAAATATAGCTTAAATCTTAAAAAAGCAGGTAAATTCGGTCTCCTTAAGAAGCCTTTTCATCATCCAGGTTTTCTGAAGACTCAGCGATAGTCCCTCAGTGTGATGAGAACAATGTGCACATACAAAGATTATTTATTTGAAGGAAGCATGAAACAAGCCATCTAGTCAATCTCCGAATCGGCAGCCTTCCTGCCATTGTTCCAGTCCTGCTCACATCCCTGCCTTCCAGCAGCCTGCTGTTGGATTTCCCGGAGTTTAAAACAATGGATATTTTCCCACCATCTAGCTTAACTAGTGAAGCCTCTTGGATACACGGCGAAATGTTTCAGCATGATGCAGCCAGTCCGGTACTCTTATTACCATCAGACGGTGACTTCAGTGGTTTCTAAATGAGTCTTTTGTTGATCTGGACAGCCACCAAGTCCTTCCCCCAGCTGCGCGACTGTTACTGCCAGTTCACTGAAAAGGAATAAATACTCTGAACGGCTTACAAGTGAAGTGAAAGGCTTAGTAAGCTGTTTCTAGGAAACAGAAACTTCATTATCAATTCTTTTTATCCTTGATAAATTGGATCCAAATTTGGCACTGGCAAAAAAAAAAAAAAGTGCCATTGGATCACAGTAAACATGTAGGGTTACAGAATTTCTGATAACTTTAATCCTTAAGAGATAAGTGTTTTCAGTTGCAGTGTGAGCAACAGTCACTTTTTTTCCACATACCTGCCATGCTGTCCCAGGTAGGAGTAATGAACAGCAAGGTGGTAGGAAGTACATGTGTGTGTCTGTTTAGTTGGACACTATTTACATTTATGGCATATAGCTGACACTCTTATCCAGGGTGCCTTACATTACCCAATGACAGGGAATTACAATCTCCCTGGAGCAACTTGGGGTTAAGGACCTTACTCAGGGACCCACTGGTGTTAGATTAGATTTGAACCACCAACCTGGTGGTCTATAACCGGAACTTCATACCACTAGGCCACCACCATCCCCAGCAGGTTATATCCCCACCAGATTATATCCCCACCAGATGTTTCTCCCATTTATGCACTTTATTGAACAGGTTCTACATACCTATTCCAATTTTGGTTCTTGCAACACGTTTCAAAAAAAGTTGGGACAGGAGCAATTTAGGGCTAGTAATGAGGTAAATTGGTAAAATAATGATGTGATTTGAAACAGGTGATGTCAACAGGTGATTGTAATTATGATTTGGTACAAAAGCAGCATCCAAGTAAGGTCTAGTCCTTTAGGAGCACAGATGAGCCAAGGATCGCCAGTTTGCCAACAAATATGTGAGAAAATGATTGAAATGTTTACAAACAATGTTCCTCAAAGAAAGATAGGAAAATATTTGGATATTTCACCTTCAACAGTGCATAACATAAAAGATTCAAGGAATCTGGAGGAATTTCAGTGCGTAAAGGACAAGGGCGCAAGCCCAAGCTAAACAACCATGATCTCGAGACAATTGACTGTTCTTAATATGACACAGAATGCCTGTTTGGAAGCTTCTCCTGATATGTGCAATAATTTTCTGTGCTTTTTTTTATTGAAAAGGCTACCACCACAAGGGCTCCTATCCTCTCTGACCATGATCTCTCTGTTCCTGTCCCTTGCTCTGCTGTCTTTTCTCAGTTTGAGTCTGTGACTCATTCTTAGAGAATGTGGTTGGCCATATTAAGCCTTCAGGCTCCCCTCATGATCCTATCCCTCCTAGACTTTTTAAAGAAATTTGGCCTTGTATAGGGCAGTCTATTCTTGCCATTATTAACAGTAGCCGATCCTCTGGTGTGGTTCCTGCCAAGTTTTATACATGCTGTAGTGCAGCCACTGCTTAAGAAACCCGGCCTTGAACACACTCTGCTGGCCAATTATAGGCCTATTGCCAAGCTGCCTTTTCTTTCTAAAGTCTTAGAGAAAATTGTTTTTTGCCAACTGAAATAGTTTTTTTTGGATTAAGAACAGCATCACTGAGGTTATTTAGTCGGGCTTTAAAACCCTTCATAGCACAGAGTCTGTGTCATTAAGGGTTTGTAATGACATTCTTCTTGCATGTGATTCTGGTAACCATGTTGCTCTGGTGTTGCTTGACCTAACTGCTGCCTTTGACACAGTTGATCACAGCACTCTCATATCACGATTACAGCACCTAGTGGGCATTTGTGGCACTGCTCATAAATGGTTTAGGTCTTATCTGGCAGATAGAACTTTCTCTGTGAACCTTCTCAGTTCTGAATCATCAGCTGCTTCTCTGCTATCTGGTGTCCCACAGGGCTCTACTCTAGGACCACTGCTTTTTTGACTGTATTTACTGCCCCTAGGTTCTGTCCTTAGAAGGCATGGGATTTCATTTCATTGTTATGCTGATGACTGCCAAATTTATTTACCTTTAAAACAGAAGGATACACTCTCCACAAAACCGCTCTTGGTATGTCTAGATGACATTAAAGCTTGGTTTTCTTCAAACTTTTTAAATTTTAATGAAAAGAAAACCGAAGTGATTGTATTTGGACCCAGTGGCCCCTGTGAGTCCTCCCCTGATGATTTGGGACCTTTGGAGGCATATCGTAAACCTATTATTGCTTATCTTGGTGTTAAGTTGGACAGTCAAATCAGAGCCGTAATTAAGCCCAGTTTTTATCATTTAAGGCGACTGGCAACTGTAAAATCTTTTCTTTCTAGGTAGCATTTTGAAACGGTGGGTTCATGCTTTTGTTTCATCTCATCCAGACTACTGTAACTCACTTTATGTGGGAGTGAGTCAGGCGTTACTCAAAATGCCGCTGCACGACTTTTAACAGGAACTTTAAAGAGAGCACATAACCCCTGTCCTGGCCTCACTCAACTGGCTGCCTGTGTATTATAGTTCATTTTAAAATTCTTATGTTTCACGATCTTGTGCCGCCTTATACACCTTGTCGGTCTCTCAGGTTAGGTAGTAACTTGCTCCTGGAAGTACTGAGACCCAGGAGGATTCTCAGAGGGGACAGGGCTTTCTGAGCTCCTCCATCCTTATACACCTTGTCGGTCTCTCAGGTTAGGTAGTAACTTATTCCTGGAAGTACCGAGACCAGGAGGATTCTCAGAGGGGACAGGGCTTTCTGAGCTCCTCCATCCTTATACACCTTGTCGGTCTCTCAGGTTAGGTAGTAACTTGCTCCTGGAAGTACCGAGACCAGGAGAATTCTCAGAGGGGACAGGGCTTTCTGAGCTCCTCCATCCTTATACGCCTTGTCGGTCTCTCAGGTCAGCTAGTAACCTGCTCCTGGAAGTACCGAGACCCAGGAGGATTCTCAGAGGGGACAGGGCTTTCTCTGTTGTTTGCACTCAAATTATGTGATGACTTGCCCTTGCACATAAAAGAGGCTCCCTCACTGTCCACTTTTAAAACGCGTCTTAAAATGTTTTTTTATACTTTGGCCCGAGCAGGACTTGGTTTTCTTTTAGTTTTCTTTTAGCTATCTGACTTTGGTCTTAACTATTTTTTTGTATTTTCTTATTTGCTTTTATTGTTTCAATGTACAGCACTTTGTGTCAGCCAGTGCTTTTATAAGTAAAGATGATGATGATCAGAGGTGTCAATTTCAGGTCCAGAAAGTAAAAATCCAGACCAGGATTTTGTTTCAACCAACTAGTTGAGCACTC
>JAODKM010000049.1:834514-863495 GCA_026780845.1 Petrocephalus sullivani | reverse complement strand
CATCCAAGGCCAGGACTGGTAAGCAAAATGGCTTTACATCAAGAAATATGCACTCCCATTAAAACAACTCATATATCACTCTGGAGACCTGTTTTATGACTCAGATTCAAAGCCAAAGTGGAAGAAAAATCATTTGAAAAGCAAATAAAAGATGGGCAAAATAGTGAATTAATTCTTAGTTACTGAAAACTTTTGGTGCCATATGAAAAAGATTTTTAAAAATTAAAGCAGACTGGTGCTTGATAGGAAATCATGGTTCTAGTGCCCGGCCCAAATGAACCCGCCATCATGCTTCCAGAGTCCAGCTCAGAAGGGGCTACACCCACTCTTCCCAAGCCCCTAGAACCCGACCCAGCCAGGGTTGTGCCCCCCCCTCCCGGTGCATCCACCCATCTGCCCACGCAAGCCGCTACCGTGTCTGTCCCAAAGAGGGCCGTTCTGGCCGAGTTCCAGGTTCCCGGTCAAAGTGAGGGCTCTGCCCATGCCTCTAAACTCTAGTCCAGAAAAGCCAGCTGACTGCTCCAAGCCCACAGGGCCCGGCCCAGGGAGGGGCATTCTTTTTATGCTTCCAGCCCCTGGCCGAACTCCTGGCCTTGAGAAGGCTGCTGTGCTCATGCTCCAGGTGTCCTGGCCTCATTCTGCTTGCCTTTTTGTCTCCAGATGTCCCAGCTTCACTCCGCTCGCCTCAAGGTGTCCTGGCTTTGCCTCGTTTGCTGTCTGAAATAATTATTAATGTTCTTTTGTGGTCAATATTGTCAGAAACCACAATGGCAAAAACTGGTGGCACCAGATGGCATTGGAGCAGCCTTGGAGAGCACTGCTGATATGCTAATCCCTTTTGGAGACCAGCACACCTATTGCTGTTCTTTGTCGATGGCGACCCTGTTGAACAAGCTCTTGAGAGGATGTCATTAAGATTAACAGCAGTCCCAGCAACTATTACTACACGTCACACGGTAAGCTTTCCTCCAGGAGAGATAATATTTTGTAATAATATCTCAGTTGAATGTGCCCGACCCAGAAGCAGTTACGCTGAGAGTGTAGGAACACACAGCATTTCAGGTTTCTTTAAAAGGTTCCACCTGTTGTGTCACAGGGGCAGACACAAATTCATTGGGTAGATCCAGAGGTGCTGGGGCAGTGATGTGTGCTCACAAATTTAGAGTGCAGTGTTTTGTACTGAGTATTAGTTTTAATTAAAATGAAATTCTAGAAAGGCAGTTTTCTGCAGCCTGTGCTATACATTTTAAGGGTGTTTTTTGTTACTGCTGACCATATGGACAGATCTATTCCATTCCATTGATGTCTGTGAAGAATTTATGCTTGATGTTTTTGATTTAATGTTAAGTACTTCTTAAAATGTTTTGTTTGTTCCATGTTTGTCATGTGCCAGTTGAAAGATCTGATTGTTACCCCTTGTCAAAATTTAATAAAATTCAATTCTCTTTGCAAACTACATGCTTTCCCGGGAGCATTTGAAAACATCCAGATGACACTATAATAGCATTATGCTATTCAAGTTTTTGGCAGTCCTGGAAATGTCGTAGAACCCACTGGCATTCTCCAGGAGCTGAAGCGTAAGTCTTATGACTGTGCATGGATGGACACCCCTGGGGTTTGGACTTAGCTGCACAAATCACAATGGATATTTGCTTAGGAAGAAAGGAATATTCTCATGAGTTTCTACAGTACATAATTGGTGCTATGCACTGGTCCTGTCACCTTGGTTATGAGTAGGTTGAATTATACAAACATAATTTGATTTAATCACCATTTTAGTTTTATACTCTGCCTACTTTATAACTGGGACATTTCCTAAATCCTTCATACAATTTTCTCACCATAGCAGTAGCTATCTGGATTCTATGTCATTTTCACCTGTCATATTTATACTCTTATTGTATAACTGGGACAGTTATGTGACCTTGGTCTTGGTCTAATTAAGGCAGTAATTTTAGGTTTGTTTACTAGGGTTAATTTTGAGGGGACAAGCATTACAATTCAGCCATCAAATTACTACTTTTCACCACCAGGTGGGACTATTCCTCGCCTTTATCCAACTCCACTAGATGGTGCTGTTCATAAGAGGGCACAGAGCTTGCTCCAAGGTAAACCAAGAACACCATCTAGTGGGGATAAAAAATACAGCAAATGTTTCATGAAGCATCGTTTTGGCCATCACTAGTAAAACACAAACATATATGACATGTAAAATATAAATCAGTGCACACCAAATAAAGATAATTAAAAAACAACTGAATTCACATGATTAAGTAAAACTTTCATCAACTGAACTACATTAGCTGCTACAAGGCAAGCACAAATCCAAAGAAAAAGGATTTTATTGAAGGAATCCAACTGACAAATACAAAAAGCTTGGTGTATCACGATGGCAGCCACACACAGACGTCTCGTATTAACGGCTCCCTTGGCACCTTTCAGCTGCATTTACACTGCAGAAGTTCAAGTATGTGTAAGACCATTTAAAAAAAAATATATGTATATATACCGAACTAAATGGGTTTGGGGTAATTCTAGTGATGTATTTACATGGCCGTTGCCGGGCAACCTGCAGAAGACATTTTGGAATTCATGGGATGGAGGGGTGATCAGAACGAGGGGAAAAAAACGAAAAGAAAAGCAGATGCTGGAACCCGAGAGGAGTTGCGCGTGAGCTATTTACTCGCGCTCTCACTCTCCTGTGTGTCGTCCTTTTTGTCAGCCCTCTCACTCTCTTCACTGTCACTGTCGCTACTGCTGCTGCTGCTGCTGCTGCTCTCATCATCATCCCTGTCGTCCCCGGCGTCCTGTTCAGCTGGGGGGACAAGGCTGTCCCTAAGCTGTTCCGACTTCCTCCCGGGCTCCTCCTCCTCCTCCTCCGCCTCCTCATCCCCTTCCTGCTCTCTCTTTTCCTCCCTTTCCTCCTCGTCCTGCTGCTGCTGCTTCTTCCACATCTTGGCCATGGCCAGGAGCTTGAGGTTTGGCTGGTTGGCCGAGTCCTCTGGGAAGATGTAGTCGTAATATTCCTCCCAGCCCGCGTCAGTCTTTCAGGGAAGAGACATCAAAGGCACATCGTCAGGAACAGGGTGCTTCTCGTCTTCAGTGTCAATAAGTTGCTCAAATCAAACTCATTAAAAAATACATACCACCAACACTGCGGTTTTTGGGTTAAGTGCACAATTTTATCAATTGATGTTTACTGCCGACTACCTAATATTGTGTATTAGTGGGAAATACTTATTCCTCCAGTACCAAGTCCATGAATATATGTAAACCAGTCACAAGTGGTCACTAATGAAGAGCGACTGCCTCACCCCATCCTCTGCAGTCAGCTTCCTCCTCTTCTTCACCTTCTCGGGCAGAAGCTTGGCGACCCGTTCTCGTGTGCCGTCGCTGCCGAACTCGGCCTCAAAGTCCCGCCAAGATTCCAGCAGCATGAGGCGCTCCTCCTTCTCCTCGCAGTTGCGCAGGCTCCGGTTGGCCTCCTCATAGATCTGACGGCATCTCTCCAGCCGGTCGGGGGCCTCGATGGACAGCTCAAACTGGGCATAGCTAATCCAGACCTGGCGAGGCGGCAGGAGTTATTAGAGTTCATTACATCACATCTATACAGCAGCGTAAATAGGGAGAAATTAACTTGACAACATCAGAGATGCATTTCTGCAAGAAAGCTCAAATGTGATAGCGCCTGCAGCATCAGTGGGCCATTGCATACTGTGACCTGTGCAATTATGCGGAAGCTGACACTGGGCCGATGAAAGAACGTTATGATTTCTAGAGGGATGAATAAGAAGGATGTGGGCAGAATATATATAAAAAAAAGAAATACAAGCCTCATTTCTCCTTAATAAGTGGGTAACATTTCAGGTGGAATGGAGCTTCTAGGTGAAAAATTTTAGGAGATGGGTGCCAGACTCACAAAACAGTAAGAATGAGGGTTTCTAACCCCTGGTCTGCAAACTGGTACCAATTTGCGACCAGTATTCTACCAGGCCACGGAATGCTGTTCTAGTTAATTTCCAAAAGTAAATTATTTGTAATTTTTTATGGCCCATCACATTTATGCATCTTGAAAAAAGGAGCTTAATGAACATTAAACTTATGAAAAACGCTGATCAATCTTTCCATCCGTGACATTTTTGCACAACATAAACCAGCCTGAGGACATCAAGGTTGAGAATCCCTAAGACAGACTACAGGACATTCCTGGAGCTCATTTGGAAATGCTTCCAGATATGGCATTCAGATAGTCAAGAGGGACAATGTGTCCATGTAATGCATGTAAAAACACCATCTTTAACATCACTTTAAAGAGAAATAGTAGTGCCTGTAGCTTCCACTGCTACAGGCAGAATTGGTCCCAAAAAGGTTCTACTTTCATTGTGTGGAAATGGCTGGTATTCGCAAAATCTGACATGGACCAATCTACTGTAATTTGCAAAGGGCAGGCAGGTGGTTTAGTGGTTAGGGAAACCGTGTAATCGAAAGATTGCCGGTTCGAGTTCCCAACCCTCAAGTCTCATTGAGGTACCCTGAGCAAGGTACCGTCCCCAAACACTGCTCCCCGGGTGCTCACGTAGCTGCCCCTTGTTGTGGCACGAAATCACATGGGTTAAATGCAGAGGACACATTTCGTTGTTGCATGCTGTGGTGCGTCAACAATGACAATCACCTTCACCTTAATCAAACTTTGCAAGATACCATTAATACAACAGGTGGCAACAATCAATCGTTTTAACAATTTAACCAGCAAGTCCATCCTTACAAGAAACACTGCTTGTAGCATTAATAAAAATAAATTTAACCATTAAGGGTATGTAAAATACTGTACATATGAAATGTACATATAAATTATATTAAAGTTTCAAAAGTTTTGTGCATGAATGAACATTTATCACTTTGGCCAATAGCTGCACACTTCTGAACTCTGTTCACAACAGAAATAATAAATAAATAAATAATAAAACAAATAAATTTAAGATTTTGATTGCCTGAGTCAAGTGTTTCTGGCTGGTTACTTCAGAACGCGTAAATGACGCTGCACATAGCCAGACCCTCCACGTGTTTGCCCGTGGATGCTACAGTTTCAGTTGGTTAAGTGCTTAATTAATATTACTATAAACATTGCAAAAAATCATGATATATATTGTGGATCATGATTATAGCTAAAATAATCATATCACATTTTGGTCATATCGCCCATCACTAAGTTCATTAAAGAAGCATTAAAAATGTTTAGTCTGATTATTATTAAATATAGGAAAATCTGAATTGGCCAGGGGTGAATTTCCCCCAAAACTCCTGCTAGCAGCTACGCTTTTTGGAAATGTCAGGTCAAAGAAAAAAAAAAGAAAAATGATAAAAATTGGGTTTGGCTAAGGAAAATGCAATTGGTGCATCCCTAGTTTTTTTCAGGATATAATTTGCAGGAAAATAAGCCAGTTTCTGTGGAGAAGAACCCCTCACCTTGACATGCTGTGTGCGCTGTAGCAGTCTCTTGTAAAGCTCTCTCGTATTCTGATATTCCTCCTGCTCGATTTCAAAGTCGATGTACGACTTCCAGAGCACCTGAAACGCCAAAACCCAAACACCATGAAGGAAACAATTTCAAATCAACACAAACCACCCATAGGTGTAACACGACAGGCGGGCTGACCTCGGGCATGTCCAGCCGTGGCTGCCCAATAGCCAGCTCAAAGATGGCACGGGCCCTGTCCGTGTCGCCCAGGATGGTCTCCAACTCGGCAAACTTGATCCACGTGGTGCAGTTCTCCGGGGAGAACTCCAGGTATTTCTCATAGAGCTTGCGGCATCGGTCGAACTCTCGCAGCTGAAGCTCCAGCTCAATGTAGCCCTTGAAAAGCTTATTCTTCGGGCATTTTCCTATGCTGGTGCCCTGGGGATGAACACAAGGGCATCGCGACACTGCACCTTAAGAAGCAGCAACTAAGCGGTACTAAAGAGGGCGCCAGTCACGTCTTCTCGCGTGCTGCGACTTACCAGGCCACGTCTAGCATTCGGCAGGTTCTTCTGTCGGATTTCAAACTGCCCGTAGAGCAGCCATATTTTGGCGAAGGTGAACTGAAAAGGGGGTGAAATGTATTAATGGGCAAGGAGCCACAAATGGTGGTGTATTTCCAAGTGATTTGCAAGACCATTCAAAAAGAATAAAAAATATCAATGCAATATATTACAACGTCCCCTATTAATCACTTATACTCAGGCATGTGTGGGCAGGCTGGGGTACCTGAGCCTCTGTCCCCTTTGCCCAAACTGTTTAAAGTGCCTCCTTTTAAAGGTGCCTATATTTGCTTCTTTGTTTGTTCATATATCCATTCATTCATTCATTCATTCATAAGCAGGGTCAGCCACAACTTATACAGTCACCCCCCCCCCCCAAGGCCCCCCAATAAGTGTTCGTAGAAGTTGCTCACACAACAGCAGCATACCTTTTTATGTGGGATTAGTTCAAGACACGCTTGGTACACTTGTCTTGTCCTTTCAGGATCCTGCCATTGGGTGCAACGAAGGGGTTTATAAAAAAAAATCTAGATTTAAATGAGCAAAAGCATCTGCAATGTGTACATATCAGAGGTGAACAACACCGACCTTAACCTCCAGCTCTTCATACAAGGCATAGTTTATCCACAGGTAGATGTATCTTCGCCAGTGTCTCTTCTCCTGTATTGGAGGCATGTTTGCTATAGCTCTCTCGTACACCTCCCTGACAGTGTCTGGATCCGCGTCACTCTCCACCAGACGCAAGTAATCAAACCAGGCGTCGTAATTGTGGGGATTCGCCTAAACACAGTTAGAGGTTTAAAAGGTGTCAGAGTGAGGAAGGCAAACCCCAGTTTGGTGCCAGAAACCTGCATCCTACACAGCGTGCAAGCTTCTGCGCTCACCTTGACCTCCTCCTCGTACTGGAAGCGCCTCTTGCTGACAATCACATCCTCTATTCCCCTCCTGTCCCCAAACTTCTTCTCAAAAATAGTGTAGTTCTTGAACAGCTCCTGGGCTTGATTCTTGGGGATCCGGTCCAGAGCGTACTTATAGATGACCCGAACCCTCTCAAACTAACACAAGGACGAAGGGGTGATCAGGCCACGACATAAAGTGATGACTGAAACCAAAGTCAGAACCTATTCAGAGGCTAAAACCCACAAGGAGACATACCTAATTACTTATTCATTTGTTAAAAACTTTAATTTTAAGACCTGATAATTTAGCTCAAAAATGAAAATTCAGATCTACAAATGGGAAAACCAGTTAATGCAGAAGAAATAAACAGTAAAGAAAATCTAATATATAATAATAATAAGCATCCATAATTATGCTGAATTGTGCATGGGGAAACCCCTTGAAGAAAATTAACAAGGCACTACTGAAAACAGAAGAGCAGTAATCCAGTGGCTACCTCTTTCTGCTTCTCTTCAAATTTGGCAAAGGCCACATAAAGGTTCTCGTCGATCTGTTCCTCCCCAAAAAACTCCACGGCCCTCTCAAACACCTTCCGGCTGTGCGCAATGTATCCGTGCTTTTCCTCGAAGCGGGCATACTTGACCCAGTTCTTTACTTCAGGGTGGACGATGACAAGTGCTCCGGAGTTAAGAACATTAACAAATGAAGGCCGCACTACACGCTTCCTATCGTGAAATGGGAGCTATGCTCATATGGATAAAAGCAAACTTAGAAAACACCCTTGTACTGCCTTTCGCAGTGCAGAGACAGGAAGCAGCACACCTCCCCAAAGGATATATCGCTCATAGATGGTGCGGCCCTTCTCCACTTCCTTGTATCGCAGCTCGAAGTTGATGTAGGAGTGCCAAGCTTGCTCTTCTGGCTCCCACTCCATCCAGCGCTCGAACACCTGCCTGCAGCCTGCCACGTTCCCCAGCATCTCCTCCATGTACGTGTACTTGTACCTGTTCAGGGCAAAACATCACAAGGTGGGACCGGTGTAACAGGCAGCTCTGCAGTGTAATGGGGGAATATAAACACAAAGTAAAACAAGCAAAGTAGATTTGGCAATAGAAGAGTCATTTTTCCCCCACATCAACAAATGAGTAAAGAGTAAAGAGTACACTGCTAAATTTGAAAAGTATAGGTGATTAATTGTCAATGTTGATACACCACAGCACACAACAACGAAATGTGTCCTCTGCATTTAACCCATATGTGGCAAAGAAGTGGGCAGCTAATTCAGCGCCCGGGGAGGAGTGCTTGGGGGCTGTGCCTTGCTCAGGATACCTCAGGGCTACTGTGTTGGTCAGGGATTCAAACCAGCAACTTTTCAACCACAAGTGTGCTTCCCTGACCATCAGGCCACCAATTTAAAAATAATTAATGAGAATCAAATTGTATGTATACAAGAGGCAGTAGGGACTCGTGACAGACACATACCAGAACTGGTTGACACGGGGCAGGATGGTGATGGCTCGATCCCAGATGTTGCGAGCGTGATTCACCTGCCGATTCTTCATTTCCATCTCGGCATATTTTAGCCATAGTGTGATATTCCGGTGGTCCACATCCAGGGCTCTCTCGTAGATGGAGCGGGCTCTGGTGCAAAAGTGTATGCAATTATAAGCACCTAGTAGAGTCAGGAGGAAACCAAGTCTAGCAATCAAATATCACTGTACCTCTGGACTTCTTTTAGGCTCTCCTCCCATTGCGCGTATTTTATCCAGTTACTGATGACAGTTCGGTTTTTTCTGATGTTGTCTTCAAATCCCTGTCAAGACGCAACAGTGTGACTATTTTCAGGAGTGAAAAGGTATTATATCGCCAGGAAATTTCAATAACAACCCGGCAATTAATCAGTTACACGTGTCAGACACGCAAAGAAGACTACTGCACAGTTATAATGATTGCTACCGAAATAATTCTATAAATTCCTTCCTTACAAGTTACATGATGACGGCAGGCTTAAAGAGTCTTACCTTCCGTTTCTTTAACTTGTAATCGTTTAATTCTTCTTCATCTGTAATCTTTTGCTTGGGCGGTGGTGGCAGAAGCTCGAGTTCCCTTTCTTTGGCTTCTCGGAGGAGCTGTTCGGCTGTGATCTGAACCTCCGCCGGAGCTTTATTTTTCACCTGCGAAAAGCAGTCGGGACGTCACCATCTCGGAAAGTTCGCGGGCAAATAGCAACATGCTAAAAGTCCAGCCGACGGCTATTTCGCTGCAGTGATCAGCAGTTATTTTAGTAACTTACAAAGCGCCATTCCACGTTTCTTCATTTCATTTTCACATACATAATTATCATTGCCTTTATCGAAACATTTTGATCTTACGGGCCTCGCTAACACGCTGTTAGCTAGTTCGCTAGCCAGCTAGCTAGCAAGTTCATGTAAAATCTATCAAATACCTTTGCCACTTTTGGTATTCGCTGTTTTCCCGCCGCCGTTGACGCCATGGCTGTCAGACACTATGCTGCAAATATAATATAATAAATGAAATAATCCCTAAAATATAACTCGAAAAGTCGAGCTAACCAAAATACTCCAACTGGACGACACACGCACGTCGCACATGAACTCTGACCTTTCGTGCGTGTAACGTCATGGCGTCCTGTTACTATGGTTTCAGCGGATGGAGACGTTATACAGTACTGAAAAGAAAACTGACTACAACGAAAAAGTTTTAAGGTAAAGTAGAATATTTATCATGAAGCACAATACAAAAGCAAACATATAAATCACTATCCGTTTATCATAACTTATTAGTATTGTTCTATTTATTAAATAGCATTTTAGTGTATTAGCTGGGTAATGCTAATGTGCTGTCAATTCGTTATTCAAACAAAATGAAATTTTGAAATGTCGTAAAACTGATCTACCAATGACATTTTTATCATGGTCAGCACACAAAGATACACAGGGTCGTATGGTTTAGTATTCACGTTTAATTTTCATAATAATTTATAAATTATTTATGAGTAAATGCCAGTTATTTTCCCATTTGTAGTTTAGTTTATTTATTTATTCATTTAAGATTTTAAAAATGAAAACAATCACATCTTTGAGTGGAAAAGTTGAGGCTGTATCAGTGAGGAGAACAGAATCTGCAGACGCCGTGGAGATCAGTGGCCTGATCTCTCCAACCACAGTGGCTGTATTTGGAAGAGTTAACGTGCTCAATCTGCTGTAAGTACATAGCTTAACTTCTACTTTCAGTTTATGCTTCATGGGCTGGTATGACGTTTGTGGGGCAGTGGGTTAGGGCTGTTGTTGGAAGGTAGCTGGTTCCAGTCCCATGACTGGCAGAATGATGTCAGGCACCCTGAGCAGGAACCTTAACCTCCATTGCTCCAGGGAGTTGCTGACCCTGTTATTACAACTATACATAGCGTAGGATAAAAGATCTGCTAAATAAATAAATACACTACAGTCTAAATGTAAGACCTAACCCGACACAATTCAAGCACTTAAAGACAATATTAGTCATTTATATGTATGATGTGTATAATCATGCCTGTGCTTTTTGAATCTTTTCCTATTTCAGACACTCATTTTACTAACAATATTCTTGCAGTAACCTCTAATTGACATGTCTTTATTCCTGACTTATAGAGAGAGGGCTAATTTTGCAGTCACTTTGGACAACACAAGAAATGAAGTCCTTGCTCATGCTGCCTTTCTCGACCACCCTAGTGCAGACCTAGTGGACCAGGGTAGCTGGGAGCCCTGGTTTCATGAGCATTTCAGGACTGACAAATGCACAGTAAGTAGGCAACAGCATTTCACTGAAGTCAATCACGAAGCATTAGCAGAGGCAGAGAAAAAATTGTCTCGCTGGATGTTTGGCACAGATTTGCACATTTGACATTTACACGAATGCTCTATGCTTTGTGTTCCATCAGCCACTGAACTCACTGTTCATGCACCTTTTCGTGGCGCAGCCGGCCTTCGCTGTCGGGAGTGCTCAAGAGATTGTGAGGTGAGACAACTGATGAACAGCTGCAGGCTAAGTTTGCACAGTGCGACTGGGCAGGACTTGCTGAAGGTCTTTTCACCAGTTGTGTAAAGTATAGCTAAGGGCACTCATCCATAGGGAAATCCATCCATCCATTTATTTTTTTTCGCTTAACTGCATGCCCAGTGCCTTGAGCACAGGGCAGGAGGTGGCTACACCCTGGATGGGATGTATCCAAAAGAACACAGGGAGAACAAGTAAACTTGTGCTTTTGGCTAAACTAGATTAGATGTTTCAGATGGGTATTTTACAGCTCCTGGAGTAGTCCAGCAGTATAAGGATACCATAATAAGGTTTGTTACATCCCATTAGCCAAGCATGGTATATTTCCTGGCATGAATATATCTCAATTGACAAACATAATTTTGTTTACCTCCTTTCTTGTTTGTAGGACAGTATTCAGTGCTATAACCCACCTGCACTACATTTTCCTGGTTACCCCCAGTATGAATATCTTTGGTACGGTCATTTTTTTTCTTTTACCCCAAGAAAACTATAATCATCTGATATATTTTTGTATGTAGATTATTTTATGAAATGTCATGAATCACTGTTGTCAGGAAGAAGCCCACGTGTCACTAAATGTGTTTGCATGCTGCTTGTTTTCAGAGGCAGCACTGAGTAAGATCTTTGAGCCCATTGAGGTCACCCAGGACCCAGGGCGTCAGTGTGCAGCGTTGGTGTGTCACAGACACCCTCACGTCCCGAGACTGCATGTGCGCAGAGCCAGGTCACTCTCACGCTTCCCGGTTTACATCCTTTTATTGTACCAGTAAAGCGCTTGAGCACACCTGCTTGGAACGATGATTATTTACTCTTCAAACTATATACCCTTGCATAATGACAGGAGCAGGAGTCAGTCTTAGGACTGATGAGATAAAATTTTAAATATTGTGCATTCTTGTTTTGTTTTAATTGCGCTATATTAAAATAATGCTTTAAATATGGACAGTCTCAATAACATTCCTTTCATAATTATGCCATTTTCTTTATGTTTCAATGAGGAAAAAAATAAATATGCTTTTCCAGAATACATATCTGACATAAACAGTATAACTATTAAAGCATCCATGGCTATTTGAACAGTCCTTCAGTATTTAACAAGACAATGATCCAAAACAGAACTCAAAACAACACAAAATTTGTGCATGAACTTTCTGGTGAAGGACAATTCAGATTAATGAGTTGCCCTGTCCAGTCTGCACGCCTCGGTCCTATAGAACATGTATGGGACAGTTAGGACAGGAGAGTCAAAGCAACTCACAGGAATCCTACATTTCAGGGAATTCTTGCAGAAGCTCCAGAAAGACATGTTCTGTGATTTTCTGCTGAAATTTGTTAACTGAATGCTTTGTGTTTTTTGAAACTGTTATCAAAGCTATTTTTAGGAATCCATGACTTGACGATTTTCAGTTATATTGATCACTACAGTGGTACACGTTTAGTTTTTTTTTTTGTTTTTTTTGGGCAGATACTATCTGGGCAACCCCCAGGGTGAATAGCCTATGTGGTCATTTGCATCCGGGTGTATGTAGTAGACAGAGACTATTTGCACCCAGGTGCCAGCAGCCAACAATGCTATTCCACTATAAATTCCATGAAAACATCAGCTACTGAACTGTAAGCATATAACCTCTTTTTGTAGAGTGGAAGATCATGATGACCTCACTGCAATTTTAGCAGAGCGCAGTGGGACACTCTCTGATTGCTATGGGCCCTACTTTCTGGCTGAGCTGATAGAAGCTCAGGATGAAGACCATCAAGCTGCAGTCTGTGAGGTTTGTCACCCTCATTACTATGTGTGTACATGAGGTATCTTATCTGTCCCAAGATTCCTCGCTTGTTGGTGTTCCTGGTTGGGGTTCGTGTTTATGGAAACATTTTTATTCATAACTACCCATTTAGCAGCACGAATTGCGTCGTCTGAAGCTGCAGACTCACTTCAAAGTCCTGACCTTGATGCAGTTGGGCTTGTTACCCCTTGGTTTAGAAGATTATGGTTCTAGTCTCACCACTGGCTGTGCCCAGCAAATACTTCACTACAGTTTCACAAATAAAATCTGCCCGTGGGCTTACAGAATAGCTGAGTGTGTTTGTGTATTTGCAGAATGAAGGCATGCCGGTCGGCTTCATCAGCGTGAGTGCCGATGTCAATCTGAAGCTCCTTGATGAGTGCTTTGAACTCGGCCCATTCGATGGCCTTCGCGGGTGCACCCCACCAGACCCGCATCAGTCCACCGGCGACTCTGCAGGGAGGCCCAACCCAAAAAATCACCCGGACCAAGAGGTACAGGCAGTGTGGCCCTAAGAATGACAAATCGATACCGTACAGGAAATAGAAAGTGCCACCTGATCAAAAGGTTGTGGGTTCAAGTCTCAAAAAGGCCCTATGGTTGTATCTCTACGCAGGAAAACATTTCTTCAATTTATATACAGCTGAAGTTAAAAACAAGGGTTTTAGTAATACAAAGGATTTTCTAATACTAATACTATAGTACAGAGGGTTTTCAATCTATATGACAGGTGCATTTTGCAAACGTAATATTTAAAAATATATATATATATTTTGACACCACAAGTTTAAAAAGGATATATGGTATTATTTTTAAATTGTGCATTTTAACCCAGTGGGCCCACTGTTGCAAGCTAACCATACCCATTAATTATGTCATTCTATAGGCTATGTTTTCCTTTATCAATAAAAACTACCGCTGGCATTCTTATTGTTTCAGACCAGTGGCGCAGAGGCCCGTGTCTCAGAACCTCTACACTCCGATTTGACTTTGGATTCTGGAGTTGACCAGAATGCTCCAAACGCCTTCTGCATCCAGCTGTTTTTTGTTGACAAGAAATATGAAATGCGGTGAGTTGAAGGGATGAGGGAATCGGGAGATATACTCTCTGTGCAGCCGTGAGCGTTATTGTGTTTTTGCTTTCATTGGTTATAGGAAAATGTAAAACTCGCCATGAGGTTGAACTATAAGTATAATTACAGTATTTGTACGAAAACAATTAAAAGCCAGAAACCTCTACACCGGTGGTTCTCAAATTAGTGTGGGAAGCGTATCTCTGGTAGTAGGCGAGCTCCCTCTAGTGGTGCTAGGAGGTATATCCTTATATGACGTTGGTCATAGTGGTGTTTGCGGAGTGCTTAATATTTTCTGGAGTGCTGTGCGGTATTAAAAACTGAACGACATAATCGCTGTATATAAAAAAACGAAACGCCAAGCGATTTCCCATGTTCCTGCGGCTGAATGACGGCGGGAGGCGTGATGGGAAGCTTTGCCGATGTGAGTCAGCTGGCGCCGGGGCCGTGCCGCGCGCGCTGACAGCTGGCTGCGCGCGGGGAGCTGGCACGCGCACGCGCACGCGCGGCGAGGACCCCGCCGCCAGGGGCTGCCCGTCGACTGCCTGTCGGCCGAGGGTCGTGCTGTCGGCCGGGCGCCCTGTCAGTCATCTGTTCCCCTCTCTCCCCCGTTCCTGTTCACAGCTCGGCGGACTTCCTGCCGCACGTCTTCGGCTGTTTCCCAGTGAGTATGTGCAGAACCGGCACGGGGATCTTATTCGTCAAGGACAAGTAGAGGCCGCGCATCAAGTGGTTAAAATAATAATATTAATAATAATTATAATAATAATAATAATAAGAAGAAGAAAAATAACATGTACTCATGCAGAAGGTCAGCCTTTATTTGATATTTTACATTAGAAAATGTGACAGCGTTGATAAGACATAAAAGAACGATGTGGCTGCATAGGGCCAAGCGTCCACCAGGGGGCCCCCATCTGCCCAGCCTATCAATATGGAAAGGAAAATAACAAGCGACAACTATGCTAATGAAGTCTCGCTCAGGGACCCGAAAAGGGTTGTTTACACATCCATGAAAAGAATCTTCCGCTGTGGACGCGGTGACTGCAGGACCGCGATTTCTGCCTCATCACCGTGCCCAAGACGTCCCCCGAGCCCCCGCTGCTGCAGGCCTTCCTCCGCGTGCCGCCGCGCGGCCGCAGCGTCCTGCCGCACGAGCTCTACGCGTGTCACCGCTCGGGGCTGCTCAGGTGCGCATGCGCCGCAGCCCGCCAGCACCCGGTCTGACAATGGCGAGCAGAATAAGCATGGCCATATGATGCACAATTTTAAAACAGCGCCAGGTATCATGCTTTCTTTTAAATCAATGTTGTGTGAGTAGAATCCACGCGATAATTTGTCACCTAAGTGCGTTTCCAGAGCGGGACTCTCACGTAAATTGAGACCCCTCCATTGTTGATTTAAAAGTAATAGGCAAAATGTCAAAAGTCAAAAGCGGTAAGCATGTGAAGCACATGTCACTGGAAGTTGCTGGCAAAGCAGCCTGCCTGTCTTCTCTGTTCCAGGACCTTCCAGGTCAGGGTGGCCCTGTCCACAGACAGACCTGCCATTGAGACCCTGGTGGAAACCCTCAGTCACCATGAGTCCATCTTGGGGGACCTGGACATGTTCTATAAGGCCCGGCGAGACCCAGTGAGTTGTGTTTTTTAAGTACAAAGAGCAGATTCATTAATTCTGTGTATACATTTATTTATCCAAGTCTGCTGTAATGTAAAGAACATTCCAGTTAAAATAGCAGCTGTTGTTTATTCATGATAGGAATGGCCTGAATAATTAAGAATCATTTTTGAAATGGTCTGCTGTTCTGAATGAGAATTAAACGTCCAATTAGGCTGATAATGCCAGCCGATTCGCGGAGCGCCCCCTGCCTTGGCAGTCTAATTAATTTGCGCCTTTAATTAAAGCCACTGAAACAGGCGGTGGAATTGCCAGTGTCGCCGGCCTCCAGATGAAATCAGCTCGCACTCTGGTACGGAAATTGGATTTTCACCAAAAAGTGAAGCAATTAGTGAGCAAGAGGCCTGGCTGGGAGGTGGGTGGTGAGAGCGCGGCGCTGTCCTCACGGGTGCTAATGGACGAGCCTCTTTCTGACAGGACGGGATCCCACTGCAGGCATTCGTGGCTCACATCCAGGGACAGGTCGTCGGCATTATAATTATAAGGAACGAGGAGGTTGGACTGGGTTATTTTCTCTATTCTCTATCATATTATTTTCCACTCCTTTCCCCACAGCCATCCCATAACAGACCTTTTACTTTAGAACACATTCACGTATTCACGTATACATTCCCTGCCTTTGTATTATTCTGTCTTAGTGGTGTTGTAATGTATCACAGCACACCCATGTACAGTGCTTTGGGGTGACTCTGTTGTGAAAGGCGCTATATAAAAATAAATTGAATTCAACTGAAATGATCACTCTGGATGCTATGTGTATATCTGTTCTTTTAAATATATTATATTGAGAGTAGCTCTGGACCTCTTCCTACTTTTAGTTTAAATTTTAAAGTTGTTGTCCTTCCTTTGAGAATATTTTGTTTGAGACATAATTCAGTTCAACTTAGTTTTATATAGCACCTTTCACGGCAGAATCGCCCCAAAGTGCTTTAAATTGGTGTGTTGTGATACATTATAACATCATTAAGAGAGAATAATTCAGAAGCAGGGAAAGGGAAAGACACAGAAATGAAAGAGCGGTATCCCCGTTTATCTCCCCCCTGCCCTCACCACCTGTCCCAGGACATCGAGTATATCCGATCCCACTACAACGTGGAGGACTTCATATACTTCAGTCATCACCGCCAGGAGGACCATGGCCGGCTCTGCCACTTTGTCCTCAACCCCATCTTCCAGTGCTACACCAGGCACTTCCTTAAGGAGGCGCTGCGGCTGGCCCACAAGTCCTGCCTCTACTGTCCCATCTACCCCCACAGCCAATGTCCCGCGGTGAGAAAGCCACGTCCTGGCAGGGGCTCATCACGGGTTGAGTATGTCCTTCCTGTGGAAGAGTCCGTGTCAAGTTTTGCTATCACTTGTCATGCTTGTTGCTTAAGGGATCTAAGAATGACCCTTCCAAGGTCTTCAGGAGGAAAGCCCAGACTCTGGACCATCTTGTCCATCCCCATGCTGCCAGCGGGAGGCGTAGTCACAGCTTGGAGGCTTTCTTCCTCGCTAGCTGCTGTTAATAAGCGAGAGCCAGACAGGAACCCGGCACCCTGCCCAAACAGCATTCCTGACGGACTAGGAGTCCGGGGTGAGGAGTGGTGGGTGGAGCCAAGGAGATAGATGCTGCTGGAATCGTACTGACATGTGATTAGTCATCCAGGTCTCTATTAGGGAGATTAATTCTGCTGGACTCATGCTGACTGGTGATCAGCCTTGGTCTCGGGATCAGTTAGTTAGAGGTGAATTTGACTGGATGTGTGCCACGTAACTAGTAACTGAGTGAGTACCTCTGGTTATGTGGCAAAATAATCTCCATGTGGGGAAAATCTGCCCTTCTTTCGGCAGCACAGCATACAAAGATGAACACCCCTCCCTCTCTCGCGTCTAACGAGCCCTACAAGTGCAACCTCTGTCGCCTTGTCTTTGCAGGGTGCAGGATTCCCAGTGTCCTTCCCGGCTGTGGTGCCCGGCTGCATGGTCCCAGTTCGGCCGCGCCGGCAGATCTCCTACCCCCTGGAGCAGCTCGGGGCCAACGCGCCTTCCAGCCAAATTACGGCGGAGCAGGTGGGTGCCCCCGTGAGTCTGACACCCAGGCAGCGCTGCAGGACACAGCAGCCTGTGTCACCTTCAGTACAGCAGCTGAGCACTGACTCACCCAGCGAGTCTGTTGAATATGGTGTGCTTTAAAAGCAGGGGCACTGTGAGGCCCGTACCTGCGAGGTCATCTCCCAGAAACGGCAGGAAAAAGTGCTTCTAAATGAACAGAACCGGTTTAAAGCCAGGTGTAAAAGAATCATGCATCATCTATTTAAATTTCGTTGTTCAAATAAATTTATGATTTTTTAAAGGTAGTTCCTCAGGTTAACAAAGCAAGAATCCACCACACATGCATTAATTTATTGGAAAATCTTCCAGACAAAACATTATATTTTTCACCACGAGGGGGCGGTGTTTAGTAACGAACATGCTCAATGTGTTTCTGTCTTAGGTTTTGTAATGCAATGTATTCAAATGCCGCGAGGCTCAGATGACACGTAATGGTTAGAAAGTCATATCAGAAGTGTTCTAGACTGAGGTAGTAAGATAGCTAAAAGAAATCAGACAAGCCCAGAAATAAATAAGATTATGCAAACAGTAATACTAACAAATCGTAAGTTATGTTGAAGAAGATTTAATTCATGGCAGACAATTCATTTTAATTGGGCTAAAGTAATGAGCCATTTAGAGATAATTTAATCAGAAGGTATTAATAATGAAAATTACAGTTTTAAAGTTTATAATCCATCTTTTGTGGGACACTATAACATGACAGGGAAATTCCTCCATAACAGCACAGGAAGCCACTGCTCACTGAAGAAGGACATAATCAAAATTTTGCAACCATCTCGCTTTTCACCCAGTCATGAGCAAAAGCCCAGGCCTCTCGAGCTCCTCTGTTGGCCAGCGTGCCTCCTTTTGATGTCTCTCGCACCCTCTGCTGCCTGCATGCCCCCAGCCAGCATGTCTTCTGTTATGTGCCTTGGTATCCCATCCACAGAAATCCGGTACTGGAGGCAGGGTGCAGCATCTGCTTTGGGAGGGAGCAAAAATGTGGACTGTCTGAGAGTCCCTGGGACTGGATTGGGAAATTGTACCCCAGGAAACTGCTGTTCCTGAGCACATCTGCAGAACACCATTAGGTTGGATTACTGTGGATTACTGAGAACATCGAAAAGGAAGCATCCATGCATTGTCCATCTTCCAACAGCACCCAGTACAGGGTGGCAAAGGGCCTGAAACTTTTTCTGGGCAGTTCAGGGCACAAAGCAGGGGGAGGCCAGTGAGGAAGAAGCAGGGCACAAAGCAGGGGGAGGCCAGTGAGGAAGAAGCAGGGCACAAAGCAGGGGGAGGCCAGTGAAGAAGAAGAGACATTATCCAACCCATCCATCTTCTAAGGGGCGCAGGGAGAAGTAAAATTAATTATTTTGAAATTCAGTTGACAGGCCTTTTATAGTTCAGTTAAATGTCTACTGTGTAAATGCACCACTGGCATGCTTGTGTTTAAGTTTGAGTGAGCATGCTGAAGAGGTGACTGGCTGATTATTTAATTGTTACATTAATACAGTATAATAAATTGTGCACCTGTCATCTCTGACTGCAGTGATTCCATATGATGATGATGAAAACCCCTTTATTGCTGTTGCAATACACCATGTCACTGGTCACAAGTACCAGCGAAAGAATTGGCCATAATCCCGACCATACATATACACAAACATCACATTATAGGGGGTAGACAGGTCGGGAAGACAGGGGATGTAGGAAGAACAGGGAAAACAGAATTATGTGGGGAAAGAGAAGGGGAATAAAAAAACAGCCCCCAGACTGTACTCCAGTAGGGAGTACAATGTAGGAACAGAAAAAAACACCTCAGCAACATAACCACATAATCACTACATGTTACAACATAAAAAATCGTGACTTGCAACAGGGGAGGGAAATGGGGAAGTGGAGGCAGCCCGGCATAGACAGACAGCCATCCGGTCCTGCAGCTACAACAGCAGCGCGGGAGCGCTGGTCACAGACCCGCCTGTCCACATCGAGGGTATAAAGCGACGAAGGCGTGGGATGGGGGGAGGGTGCTGGGAGTGCGTATCTGTACGTATGTATATGTGTGTGTGTATCCAGTGTCCTTGGGATTGGAGGAGAGGAATGCAAGAGAGTCCCGCTGCCTTGTTCTACCGGGATGGGGGAGCTTTAGGTCAGCAGCAGCCTTGGCCGAGGCCCTTGCTGATTAAGGGGGAGCCAAAAGCAGATAGAGTAGGTTGTTTGGGTTTCGGGCGGGAAGCTGTAATTTCGCAGCTCCTCTAATATCCACGCTGGTCTCCACCATCCAAGGTCTTTTGCAAAGCCGTGAGCTTCTCCGTGATTTTATCCAGAATGCGATCCATAGTCACAGTGATGTTATCCAGTCTGCGATCCATAGTCACAGTGATGTTATCTAGTCTGCGATCCAAAGTCACAGTGATGTTATCCAGTCTGCGATCCATAGTCACAGTGATGTTATCCAGTTTGCGATCCAGAGCCACAGTCTGAGTGCCCACAGCTCTGCCCACTCCATCAAACATCCCGGCCATCAGCTCCTCCGCGATGTTGTCCAATTTGTGATCATAGCACAGCAGCACAGTCATGTGGTCTGTAGGTGTAACATAAATCTGCTCAGTAGCCGCTTTATTAGACACTTGTGGTTAGTACCAGGTAGGACCCCCTGTGTCTCCCGAATCTCTTCAGTAACATATACACTTCTCACTTACTGACAGGCTCCCGTTCCCAGGACTAGGTTGTTAAGCAAGGAGCCACCCAGCCATCCAATTTCTGAAACTGCTTATCCTGTACATGGTTGCAGGGGGGTTCCTCAGCCTATGGGCACAAAGTGAGGAACAACCCAGGATGGGATGGGGGGGGGGGGCAGCAGCCCATCACAGGGCACATTCACACACCAATTTGGTATCTCCATTCAGCCTCAGTATGTGTTTTTGGAATGTGGAGAGGGAAACCCGGTGCCAGCACATGAAGCCATGGCAGAGACTTGTGTGAGGCAACAGTGCTAAACACTGCACTGCACTGCACTGCTCCCCCTTACTGATATTTCAAGCACACTGTACTGATAGTGGATTTGTGTCAGCCATCTTTAGATATTGTTTTACTGTCACTTTTGCACCATTTCTAACTTATCTACTATATTTAGCAATGTTAATACAGTGGTATACTGTATAATGTGATAAACAGTAGGTTTGCATACTGTAAATATGAAATATGTAGTCTTAGAGCTTGTGAACACTAGTCCAGTGAATACTGACCAACTGCGGAAACAAGACTCGGAAAGGGTGACATGAGATGAGGTGCTTGACCCTGAGACGTTCTCCTAGAGCTGGTCGTAAGTCCATGCTATCGTTAAGCGGGTTTTTGTTAGGTGAGGAGTGTCTGTAGACAGTTTCTGCTTTCAGAGGTGCCTTTCTGCATAGCATTGATGTACTGAGCTGATGTTTTTCCACTTCTGGCCTTATTGTGATTTTTATAAGTGTCTGGCGATTCCCCTCGGACCTCTCCTAGGTGTTTTTAGCAACTGAACTGCTATCAACTGGATGTGTGTTGTTTACCATACCATTCTCTGTTGACTCTAGACAATGTAATATGTGGAAATCTCAAGAAGGTGGTGCTTTCTGAGATGTTGGAAGCACCAGTAGTCGCATCACTCGCTTAAAAAGCCATTCTGATACAGCCGAGCCTCCAGACCCTGCCTACGTGCTGCACGTACTCAACCACAGCCAGTCACCGTGTGGGTGAGCGGGCTGTTTGTGCTAACGAGCAGGTGCACCTAATAAACTGGCCCAGAGTGCACGCTCTCTGCGCCACAGATTAGCAGACGCACCCAATTCTCACCGCTGTCCTAGTCCAGAAGCTGCCATTCTGTCCTCACAGCAACCCGGGGGCTGTGGGGTTGTGAAGCAGATAAGGGCCGTCAGGCCCTGTCCTGGCCTCCAGCTGTAAACCCCGCTGCCTGTTTTCTGGCCATTAATTAAGTTTAGGCCACCTGTCCTCTTTCTGCCTTTGCTGTATCACATTACCGGTCACATTGATTGTACGTCTCGCTGCCCGTTGGCTTCATTTAAAGCCAACAGATAGCCAATCATCTCAGAGATAGCCTCACCTGCACAGGTACGACCACACAAGGACTCTGTAATGCTGAGCCCTGGGGAGCCTCTGCCGCCAGCTTCTTTTCCTTTTGTAAATGTGAATCCCGTTGAACTCTAAATACGACAATCAACAAACATGGAGGATGGACAGATGTTCTCAGAACAAGTCTGAATTAGCCTCTTGTTCCTGCTTGCTGCCCTTTTGTTCTTGTTCTGCTGGTGTTGCTCTTGTGGAGGTCTGGGCATTTCTTTCTTAAAGTTTCCCCGTGATTGAAATCTGAAGTGTTTCCATCTCAGTTTACTTTCTGAAACAACAGAAACCCCAGGTCTACATGCATATGGAGCTGATTAGACATTGCCCCCGGGGGCCATGATCCCTCCCAGGTGGGGTGCAGTGTGGACCCAGTCCGCCTAATTATTAACGCTCAAAGACCAGTCGGCAAACTCCCCCATCGATTGCTGGTGCAGCTGGATGGCCCCTGGACTCGCCGTAGGTGTTTCACAGAAGTGAGATTCCCTCACTGACTCTCCTCATCTGTTTTCACCGTGTCCCACCATCAGAAACCTTTGGCATTTGGAAATGTCACCATATGACATACGGGCCGGCCGGCAGCCTCAGATGTTTCGGCTCTTAGCTGAGGAGCCGGGTGGCCGAAGCTCTTTCTGTGCTGGCGTGTGAGTCGTCTCTGGTTGCAAAGTGCACCCTGGGAGTACCATTCTGTATTAAGAACAGTGAAAATTCGACCTGTAGCAGAACACAAATGGCAACAAATGTGTGGGAATGTTCCCAGTCCAGTCAGTAGCTGTTGTGGCATTTTTTAGAACCTTTCTAGGGCCTTTATTTGAGATCAGAGGAGATTTCTCTTGAAGTTGTGTGATGAATAAGTCTTATTTCTTTGTTATGGTGCCATTTGGTGACATTCTGGCTCCACGTTAATTTGCATTTCTGTCCCTTCTTAAACAGATGCCGTATGCGATGTACCACTTTAACAGGAAGCTAACGATGGAGCCAAAAATCATCATCAACTCCAGGATTGTGGTGGTTGGTGCGTCGGACACTGGGATATCCTTTCTGCAGGCTCTGTGCTTCTGGTATGTGTCCTATGAGCCTTGTGCTCTTTAGAATCGAGAATGGTAATGTATTATGACATTGGCATTCTCCTGCAGTCCTGCTTACTATGTGTTCGCTAGCAAAATGTCGCTTGAGATTCTGTTCTTTCGACAAACCAGTGATATTCTGGTCCAGCTGTCCCCCGAAGGTATAATAGCCATCATGGTCCAGTGGTCAGTACCAAGGACTGTGGAACACATCTGAACAAGCAGGGGTCACAAGGGGGCGAAAAGTAATGTCAAAAAGTCTGTTTGGTTTTGAAATACCCAGATATAACCTTTTGTTTAACATTTAATAAAGTTTTATCGGTTTGCCTTGCATTATTTGTAGGTAACTCTCTTGCGATTGATCACCACTGCATCCTTGCTAATGCTCTGAAAGTGCCCCCCCTTGGTTCTGCGGTCCCGGCTCAGTCAGTAACACACATCGGTCGTTCATTTCTATCTGATCCTGAAAAACGGCATTATAGGGAAGAAGGTGGCAGCTGCTTATAGACGTGTTTCTGCTTTAGGGATTCCCAGGTAAGCGTTCCCGCCGGAATGGGGACAAATCAGCACTATCTGTAGTTCCTCAGTAAGCCATCATCTGCCACGGTTACCACCAAATCACGGCGCATGCTTAACATGACCTGCTCATTGCCATCGATTTGCCCGAAATGAAAGTGGACCTCGCGCAGGGTTCTGGGACTCGGATATGGCACGGGAAGAAGGGCCGATCGACACCCCCGATCCTGTCCAAGCGCCCCGAGACTGTAGCTGGCCGCCGGCTGGCCCCTGCGTGTGGAGGTGAGAGTGAGGGTTAGGCTTTGGCAGGTGTGGCATTCAGCGGGCTGCCTCCGGCCCTTTAATTACCGCCACTCCGCGAGCCCCAGTCACGCATCCTCGCCGGAGCCATGTTTGCCGAGGACTAATGATTTGACTAATGAGGCAGTTAGTATCCAGTCAGCTGATCGATGTGCCAGAGTTTAGACAGCGGGGTAGAGCCCCCCCCACCCAGCAACCCCTGCATCAATGCTGCTCCCAGGTCGAATGTCCTCCGGCCTCCTGTCGGTCTGGTGTCAATGGGACCCTCCATCAGTCTCCAGGATGGGCCTCAGTCCCCCGCGGGTCACATTCAAAAGGGAGCAAATCTGGCAGACAGTGACAAATGGCAACAGTGGTCCCCCTGTGCCTTGTGGTTGGGTTCCAGTCACAATAGCTCGCTGTCATTGGCTGATAAGGGGAGTAACCCAGTAGCTGGTGATTGGGTCAAGGCCAGACCCCTAGACAGCATGGGTACTAAGTGCTGCAGCATAGTGGATTGTTAAATACTGACTGACTATGAATACTGACACTCAGTGGTAATAAATAGGGGAGTTTTAGTGTCATTACTTTATGCCTGTTGAAAAAGAAGGAAAAAAGTTATTTCTGGACTGTATGATTTTAACCCCATGTTTTACATTTCTAAAAAAAAATTCAAAATAATATTTCAAGGCAATTTTCCGCTTAATGTGTAAGTGTTTGTTTTGTGCATAATCATCTTGCTGCTCACCTGCTCCTTTATGCACCTTTATCTCAAACTGGAAATCGCGGACAGGCCTGTCACCAATGGCAACTTGGAGTAACAAGCTTTTAATGGCTAGAATCAATCATTTAAGGCGAGCAGACTTACGCGTTGTTCCAAGCGTGAAATGCACAGGCTTTTGTTGGGCATGAGCAATCATCCTTTCATTCCGGCCGGGCAGATAATGTCGTGTAAGCAAACACAAAGGAGGTCGTCTACATCACAAGGGCTTTTCTTTTGCTCTCCTGGGGGCTCAGGCACAATGGGGGCTGGGCTCAGATAAGGAGGAGCGAAAATATGCAACAAAAAGCGACAATAAACGGAGGCTGCAAGTGAGTAGATCTAACCCTGCACTGACGGAGTTTGCATTCGTACACAAGAGGTCAGGACTCGCTGTTATCTGGCCTCTTCTCTGTAATCCCCCACTGCACACTGTCATCTGTTGCCCGTCTCAACCGCTGAGTCCCTGGCAACAGCTAATCCCCTCAGGGATCACACCCCAAGATGCAAGCTCACCTCCTCACCTGGCTCACCTGCAGACACTGCCGCAGTGCCGAGGCTGTGATGGCGAGCGCTGCAGCAGGGAGCACTGTGCTGTTTGCACGCGAAAGAATGTTTATGACATTATGTTGTTGTCCTGTCAAGAATATTGATGGGGAAATAAGCCTTTATGTTCATTTTTGAGCCTTCATATGTTTTATTCATACTGTTTTGAGTAAATTGTTTTTGAAGTGGCATTTTGATATTTGTATTGTTCAGATATAAACAAGTAAAATCTACGTGTAAATAAAATTGTGAATGTTCTGCTTAGTGGCATATGTTAATCATAATAATACTAGTAATAATAAATACAGTTTTACAGTCTGTAAATAACATGGCATGATGCACAGTGTATTTGAAATTATGTGACTATACTGCAGCCTTAGTGCTACTTATGAATCTGTTAATTTTCCCTCCTATTCCAGCTCACATCTCTGCTTTAACAGCCTGACGCTGATTTCCACCCACGGCGACCCCAGCTGCCGTACTGATATGGAGGATATGGAGTTTCTTGCCACAAGGTGTGATGCTTCTCTGGATTTATGGATTTATCTAACATGTATGTTCTTTGATCTAGTATTTTTCTGAAGTTAATATGAACCCCCTGCAATTTATCACTATTTCAGCAATATCATCATTAAGACATGATCTTCAGAATAGCATTTAGGCAATGTGGCAGGCTGCAAAGCCCCCTTTGCCGGAATTACGCTGTGTGGCAAATCATCGGAGACCTGCAGTGTCTGTACTGTAAATGGAGTGGAGAGATGATTAGGGACTCAGCTTGAGCATGGCTGACGTGCTTTTAACTGAAGAATTTAAGCACTGAATTGTTTTTGTTGAATGCTTTAATAACGGGGTACCCCCTCAGCCTTGTGCCCTGTGCTGCTTAGAATATGCTCCAGGCAGCCTTGCCACCCTGATAAATATAAGCAAAGATGGATGAATGGTTCATCTTTAAACTGATTATTCAGGTTGTCAGCAGGCCTGGAGCCTGAATGATCCTACATCATTCTACACAGAATTATTAATTGGATATAAAGCATACTAATGGCGACAGAGATACTCTAGAGCCATCTGTATCCTTGTGCATTTCCCAACCCCATCACTTGAGCTTGAGGGTTGTAGGGAGGAGCCTGAAGCATCTTTTATGTAGCATAGGACACAGGTACACCCTGAATGGGATGCCAGTCCATCGCAGGGCACACACACACAGCCATTTACAAATGCCACTTGGCCTAAATGGTGATGTAATGGTGTGCCTGTACGCAGCCATAGCTACAGCAGCAGGGACCACGCCCAGATCTCGTTGCGCTCTTGGGTGGACATGGTGGAGGGCAAGATGGTTGGTCTCGACAGGGTTTCCAAACACGTCATGGTGTCTGGCGGTCAGAAGGTGCCCTATGATCTGCTGGTCCTCTGCACTGGGCGGCAGTACCAGGTGAGCTCCTGTTCCCCATGCACGGCACCTGTCGTACCCTGGGGTGAGGTGTCGGCTCTGCGAACGGGCCCTCAGTCAGCGTGCCATGGTTTGCTGTATCGTTTCAGCTCCTTTGACCTCACCTTACATTTACAGAATGTGGCAGGCAGTAAATCTGTGGATCCATGTAAGAACTAATAAGTGTTAGGTGTGTGTATATGTGTGTCACATCACTTACTGTATTTTCCTGAGTAAAAACATAAAAGGTGAATCTTCATGGCTTCAGTTTTTCCTGATATTTCTGTCACTCATCTCACTGCCGCCTAGACTTTGTAACCGATGATAGCCAGTTTCCTCCCAAGTTCCACTATTTAGTGTTAACATGTCCACATGGGTGAAAAGCAGGTAATTACACCAAGCATAAGGCAACTGTGTCACTGATTTGATTAGCCCATTGTTTTTTCCCCAGTTCCTGAAAGGCCTTAATTAGCATTTATTTACTTATTGATTATACAAAGCAAATCATTTGGAGAAATTACAGCTCCGGTTTTAAATTGTGATCGTTGGACATTAGACTCCCTGATGAAGGGTCACTCTCCACACTTCTTCTCGGTAAAGAAAGGCTCTTGAAATTAAAGGAATAAGTTAAGATTGATTGGAGTGACCTGAACACTCCTGAAACATTTAATCAGTCCAATCTTTTGGCCTACACAGTGTGCTATGGTTACCATTGCTGTAAACCTAAAAGAAATCATTCCTCATTAAGATTTCAAAGGAAATGTATCCAGGTATTTTTGCCCTTTGTATTGTTTGCATTGTTGTACAGACTTTGACTTAACCTCCTAACCCTTCTAACAGAACCATAGGGAATATACCTTGCAGTCAAACCAGTTTTATTGCAGGATCATTGATAAATGAAGATTAATGAACTAATATTATGGCATATACAGGTTATTACAAAATGTACACAGTACTGTTTAAAAGGTTTGGCAGTCAAAGAAAATATTTGATTTTATGTATCTAGGTAGTTATAGTATATCTTCTCAGAACAACATTTTAACATTATAATATATGCAAATTAACTGTAACAATTAAAAGTAAGAATTTCTTCTGTTCTCTGCAGAATTACTGATCTAGTTGGATGGCTAGAAGGAGACCACTTTAGTTTGCAAACCTCTCCTCAGGGGCACCTCAACCACGTTATAGATAAATAAAATGATTGAGGTATCGATTAGCCAAACATGGTTTGATAGTGGTCAACAAATACATGGGTATATTGGAAAGTTACTGCAAGTACTGGGGTGACCCTCTCTGTCCTGGTTCCTACATAGGTCCCTTGTCCCACCGGTACAGGAGATATCAGCCAGCCAGCTCCCAGCAGACAGCTCAGCGATCAGCCCCGGCAGAGGTACACGGAACCCATGCCCTCCAACCTATTTATCCCCAACGACCCAACGGACTGCCAGACGACCTATCGCTGGCTGCGGGCCAACTTCGTGGGACAGGAAGGTATGCAGTGCTGCACCTGAGCCAGGGCTTCATGGCAAATCCGCTCTCAGTCAGGCCTCGGCCGACCCGAGGGGGGCTTTCCTCCGCCTCTGCCGGACCCATCTGCTCATCCTGTTTGCAGGATCCTATTAGTTTAGTTGGACAAAGCGCCTGACTAATGAAAGCACTAAAGTAATTAATAAAGCTCTATGTTATTAGCTGATTAAACGATGAGAAGAATGATTCTGTAATTATCAAACGCCTATTTATCAGTGTGTGCTAGGCTGTTAAGCATAGAGATAGATGCAACTCCGCCCTGTGGCGTGTGTCTGCGGCCGCTGTGTATATGCTGGCGAACCTTGTTCATTGCATGAACCCTTACAGCACCATACAATCCTATATATTTATGGTAGTTGATTATCACATGGTGAGAAACAAAGTCCCATCCCACATGCATCTGGTAAGTTTTTGGTTTCTTACCTGGTGCTCCCCCCCCCTTTTAAGAGATATAAATTGGAAGGCTGGCTGGGTCACTTTGCTCGCTGGAGTTTAGCATTAGCACGTATTACTTTCGCATTTTCTGCCTGGTGACCCGTGTGATCCAAGATACATTAGAAGAGAAGGGATCGAAGTAGATGTTACCTAATGTAACTAAGTTTTAATTAAGCAACAACAAACTGGCCGGCCTTTACGTCTATCAAGTGGCATCTAAAATGTTTTTGAATGTGGCGTGATCTACCCGCACTACCTTCGCGATCTACCGGTCGATCGCGATCGACGTATTGGACACCCCTGCTTCACATGCTGTCAGGGCTGTAATGGGAGGGGAGTGTACTGGTGACGCGTAGGACTGATTGCTACTTTTAGAAAGACTAATATAAACTGGGTGATTCAGTGAAACAAACATGAAGAGGAAAATACTACGGAGGCACGGCCTGCTTCTGCAGGTTATGAATAGGGGCTGTTCTAGTTTTAAGCATAATAATGAATGTCACTCATGGCAAGACCTTTCACTCCCATGGCTGTTATTTTAACTCCCCTGCCCATGTGAGGAGCAGAGTCAGATGCCGGATCTTGTGGGAAGTAGAGGTCGACCAATATATCGGCCTATTAATTATATTAACTATTAATCTGATTAAAAATATTAACGCATTTACCCCATCTGCAGCGCAGAATGACTCAAAATCCCTGAAATGCAGCGT
>JAODKM010000049.1:815365-834190 GCA_026780845.1 Petrocephalus sullivani | reverse complement strand
ATCACTAATGTTAATGTGAAACAGAAGAAATTAACTATTAGCCAAGCAAAGGAGTCTTTCAGGTTTAAAGTAGTTTGGAAAACCTGAAGTAGCTCAAAGTGTCCAGGATGACATGGATTATCTGGTCACCCTATTTATATTTAAGTCAGTGTTCAATAAATGTTAAGTTGAGAAATGTTGTGTATCCTATATTATTACTGTGATATTTTACCATGCAAATTGAGGGGAAAATGTCCAATTACTGACAAAAATCGGCAGCATATATCGGCCATCGGCTCACCCTGACTTCTAAATATCGGCATCGGCTATAGAAAAACCCATATCGGTCGACCTCTAGTGGGAAGTCTGTAGTTAGCGAAGCTGGAGGTTAGCATTTGGGAATCAGAGTAAGCGGCCTGATGAAGGTAGCAGTAACCTGCATTGCAGCAGCAGGCTGGGTTTCAGCACCAAGGACAGCACTTCCATGGGGCTCTGGTAGACCGTGGGCAGATCGCACAACAAGTTAGAGGAGCTCCATTGCTCTCTTTTGTTTTTAAATGTATTTGTACAGATTTTCCAGTATTGGTCAAATGAGAACCATGCTGGATTTATTTGTCAATTACTGGGCTGCATGGAAACACAAAACACTTTTTGTTTTGGATTTACTAGATCCGGTTGTAAAAATCTTAGTCAAAATATCAATAAATGATTATACTTTATTACTTTGCTTTTCCAACATATTTGAAAAACTGCTGTTTTGAGGAGAGAATGTATTTAACCAATCACAGGACATGATGTCACACCAGCCCATGTGATATCGCTCTCTCTCAGGACCCAGCATGAATCAGGGCGGAAGCTGCCACACCTTGTCTTGCAGAACATGGTAACAGATAAACAAACTGATACAGCTTGGAGTGGCTTGATATCTCTAGACAACGGGAAAACAACACGTTTTTTTTTATTTATAACTTTAAAATAACGGGCTTAATATTTTACTGATATCGCACTACTGGCCATCTGTCTGAGGATTTATAGGGTAGAAAAGGGCTTTGCAGAATGCACTGTGCTCGTTGGCAATTAGGGAAAGAAACAATTGGTCCATTTCGTTTGTCACTGAAGATTTTATGTGTCTCTGAACCCCATCGAGGAAATGAATGAAGGCGGGAGCCGGGGTCCCAATCGGCGAATGAGACACGACCAGCCACCGCTCACACGGCGGAGTGGTCGGGAGATAGGCCGGTGTCCAATTAGAGGCCATCGCTTCTGAAAATGCCATTAGAGCGGGAGAGAACAAAGGCCCCGCGGCAGAGCCGCAGCTGGGCTGGAGAGCGCTCTCCTGATATAATGAACGGGCCGAAGAAAGGCAGCGGAGGGGCACGCACACGCGCTGTTATCTGCCGCATGGCAGGCTTTGTCGCCGGCCTTTATTCTGCGCTCATGAATACGGGGGGAGCCACAAAGGCCTTTATAAACAAGTGCACAAAGCCGGGAAACGGGCCGGGGCGGCCGGGCCCCTTCACGTCCTTCAGTCCGGGTTCTGGTGTCCCTCGGACATCAGCCGTGACCCTGGGACCTAATTTTCACCCTCTCCAGGTGGGAGAACTAGGATGAGTTTGGATGAAGATTATTTGAAAATGTGCAAATGTGACAAAGAAATGTTCATTACATGAAAAAAAAAAATTAAGACATGGAAACATTACAGAATCTCGTTTTCTTAGGTAGGGAGGAAGGGATTACGAGGAGAATGCGGGCATTAAATTAGGATACTGTAATGATTCAGAACGCTAATTAGGGAAGGTGTGTGAGTGAATAATCATGTTTCTCTGGTGCTGAGAGATCTTTCCGAAGCTCAGGGCATCAGAGGGGACTTAGCGCGTTGTGTCCGGAACGTGTCGCTACTTGCATCAGACTGCTCTCTCCAGCTGTGTCCTCCGCGCCAGCTCTGCTACGCACCTGTCGCCCCCCTGCAGGTGAGGCAGTGGTTTACGGTAACACAATAGACACGTACACCTGCGTGGAGGCTCTGCTCCGCCTGGGGGTCAGCAGCTCTCACATCCACCTGGTCCAGCTGCCCGCTGACTCCCCTGCGTCCTGTTTCGATGACCCCCGGGTCGAGGAGGCTGTGGCAGGGGCCTTGATCGAGAAGGGGGTCACCATCCACAAAAACTGCCAGCTAGCACAGATTAACGACGGACAGGACCCTCAGCCAATCACATCGCTGTCTTTCACAACTGACGGCGAGCCCCTCAGGATGAAATGTGCGGTATGTTACTGACACTTATTGTATGACGAAAATGTATGTTAATACAGTCTGCTTGGTACGTTTTGTGTATACAGTTTATATCCCGAGACATGGCGTTGTCCAGCACTGAGTGTGTCTCAAAGCTGTACACAAACTTGTTTTGGTATGTAGCATATTTTCCTGGCTTTTTAATGAACGCACTTCCGGTTGTTTCCTAGCAGCTTCTGTGGCAAACCTGTGACAAAATTTTGCGTTTTGAATTCTGATGGGTTAAATGCACTCATAATTAAATGCTCATAGTTAATATAATGACATTTGTTTTGTGAGACGTGAATTTTTCTCAGTTCGGTTGTAACGTCTACTGGAAACAGCTAAAGTCTTTTCATGATTAACTGGATTCCTGTCCTGGACAGTCACTCATAAACAGAAAACCTGAAATCAACATGAAATTTATTATAGAGCACAGAGAAGATAGATAAATACCATGTTGCATTGTATTTGGACTCTGGATTTGTATGTTTGTAAATAGTTTTCTGTATCTATTTTGGTAGGTTTTCTTGAACTTCTCAAGGAAAGGGGTGGATTTTGACACTTTCCGGGCCATTAATGATGCCGGCTTAGTGTATGATGGCGGGCTGGTAATCGACGCCGCCTTCCACACCAATGACCCATCTATCTGGGCAGCTGGACCCCTCACCAAGTTTGCCCGGCGCTACCACGCTGGAAAGTGGACACATGCTGATTTTAGCTCCAAAGAGGTGGGCGCCCAACTGGCCGCTGCCCTGCTGCCTTTCTTTGACCCCACACTGGAGCCTCATGCCAGCCCCACTGAAGACCAGGACCGACTCCTGCCCATATACACCAAAGCCAAGATATTGGGTGCGCAACAAATCTCCGGTACCCGCCATTACCCTGCCCAAGCTTGCATGGCTCCCCCCGCTCCCGGTCTCCCCATTTCCTGCATGTCAAATGTTACGTTAGTGGTGAATCACTCAGAAATCACTCAGGTGGACCCAGCAGCAGCATAAAAATCTTTGGATCCATGACCCTGACAACCCACATGGCTCTGCTCGATTCAGTTTCCTACTGCATTTTTATACTGTCGGATTAGCAACAAACTCAATGGTCCATTTCACTGTTGGGAATTGTTATGCAAACTAATGAAATACAGAAGCAGGTTAGCAAATTCGCCTTTGAGCAAAAAACACCAATATTTCCCAGACCCTGGATATCAATAAAAGAAATCCTTTGGCCTAATCTATCGCGACATTCAGATGAACTTTCAATACAATTAATGCGATGCTCATTGTCAAAGTCAAGCAGAAATTCTGTTCTATTTTCAGTTGAGCAGACGTCCTAGATAAATCCATTGATACATAGGAATCCTTTTAGATTTTAAGTTATGTTAAAGCTTGGATCTTACAGTTTGGAACAAGCACCGCTTTTAAAAATCTAAGGCATTTAGTAAACTGCAGTAATCTTATAGATTAGGATGCGATTGTCTAAACGTTCCTGTGTAAACAGGTGGGAGACTGCCAGGAGGATACACTTATCTGCGTGCCTTGAAACCGGCCATCTGTACTCCATTAGCGACACAGATGCTGTCAGACAGTCATGTAGGTACCGTTTCTGCAGTGATATTGTCAGGAGATGGTTGTGCTGCATGAAATGGGTTTTGTGTGTGAGCTAAGCTGCTTTATTATTCCAGCAGTACTTTTAAAGCGAAGTATTTGTCTAAGTGCAGTCATACATGTGATTTGTATAACTTAGGTAATTAGCCTTTAGATGTTAGCTAATACTAAAGGAAGCAAAAAAAAAAAATTAAAATGGCTATTTTATGAATTTCCCCTGAACTAAGTAGCCAGAGCTCAGTGTGACTCTGGTGTTACCTTTGACTTTTTCTCAGGGTCTGGAGATGGTAACTGGGACAACAGAAGCCGGTAGTTACTTCCGTCTGTTCGTGAACCACTACGGTGTGGTAGAATCGATCACTTGCCTCTCCCTGAAACCAATTCCAGTCTCCAACTACCTTTGCCTGTATGGGAAGCACCAGCTGCTTCTGAATCACCTCTGTGATCGCTTCAAGGAAGGTTTGATCCCCGATTTCTACAGGTACACTATTAAGGATTATGAATTCACCATACTGTATATTATTGGGGATGAGATATCTGTATAGGTTTTTTAGGCTTTTTTTGGCTCCCTTGTTAGAATTTTATTTTATTTTATACTTTTTATACTTTTATTTATTGGTGGCATAGTGGGAAATGCTGTTGCCTTAGATCTCTTAGTCTTGAGGTGTTCAGGTCGACTCTCTGTGAAGTTTGCATGTCCTTCCTGTGGCAGGTTTATCTACGCAGTCCACTTAGGCCACTTATATATGCAGTCCACTTAGGCTAATAGGTGTCTGGGAATTGCCTGTAGTGTATGAATGTGTGCATGTGCCCAGCCTTGTGCCCTCTGCTGCCTGGGTTAGCCTGCAGGCCCCATGTGACTTTAAGATGGATAAACACAAGCTTGGTGGCTGCTAAAACGTGACTTAAAATATTATATGGCCAGCATAATAATTAAAATAAAGTATTTCACATGATCTCAATTTCCTCCATCAACTGCAAAAGTATTTTTAAGTGGATATGTGAAGATACATTTTTATCTGAACTAAATAATCTAGTGAAGTATGCTCAGTTGAACACTATCACATATATGGCATTCCTGGCTCAGGATTAGAGAATTGCTGCATTAAATTGCTACCACCAATTTTAGTCTTACTCTTAAAAGCCCCAAAATAGTATTTAGGCCAGTATTTAGTATGGTTACAGTAGAAGGATTTGTGCATATAAGTTGTTGTTTGTGTTGGTCAAGTATAGTTCATATTTATCGATAAATTGTGCGCTCCTGTCACTTCCCGTCTTATAAACCAGAACCGCATCAGATTAAGGTATTTCCAATAACCAGTGTCATGGCTGAGACTGTGAAGGACAGGCTTTGGTCAGAAGGACAGGCAGTGTAGCAAATAATGCACACAGACAAAGCGTTCAATATCCAGCACAAGCACACGAGTGCGTTCAATATCCTCGTTGCATAGTATGTTTCCTTTTGTTTCCTTCTCTAATATTTAACCATTAAGCGCCTGACCCTGCCATGTGGAGACGGACAGTGTCACCCCATCAGACAACTGTCAGCCTTTCCCAAATCAGTGATAATGGGATATTTAAATTTGGATTCCTCATTGCGCCTTGCCATGGTGCTGAATGTGGATGTGATTATTGAACGTTTAGGATATCAGTTAAAGTGATAGATTGAACATGCAATTGTGATGGGTCGTTAAATGGACAAATGGCGTAACGTGCTCGGGGCCTTATGTCAGCTGAATTAATGGTTTATGTGTTGAGGTTGGGTGGCTGTGAGGGAGAAGCACAGAAGTAGCATAAAAATGGCCTTATAGCTTCTGTTATTCTTCATGAAAGCGTTTGAGGAACCTAATAGTGATGTTCATTACTGTTTGTGCCTGTTTATTTTTGACTATGTTTTGTAGGTATTTTGAAGAGCCGTGGTGCCTAGCAATTTTCCACGACCGGTTTTCAGATTTTGAAGAGGAAGTTCGGCAGATTATGGAATCCTCAAAGGTCCAGGTCTGTTTCCTGTTCATATCCCAGAAAAAAAAACAAACATCTAAGGGACTAGTGACTTTTGTAAGACAAATGCAGTATTATTATCGACAAACTGAGACCACTTCGGAGAAGGTATCCATTTTAATCTGATGGAGTACAACTGAGGTCAAATCAGATGTATCTGATTCTGCCATCTTAAGAAAATGATTGATTTCAAAAGCATAGTCAAAGGATACCTTCTCATACCTGTCCTCATCTCTATCCGTTTCTGTGTAGGGAGAAGAGGGTCTGCTTTCTCTTCCAGACCTGATCCAAAGAATAGTTGATGAAAAGCTGTGTGTTTCGCAGGACCCCACAATGTACCTCAAGAACGCGTTTGAGAAAAGTGATAGCTTATCTACGGTGAAGAGAAGTTTGTCAAATTATCTAAAGTACAACAGATACCATTTGACCATGTATGCTCATCCGGGGTTACTGTAGCCTGTTAAATGCTGTTAGATGCTGTGTCTTCATTTTTACTGTTCTTTGACTAATAAATGGTTTGTTTCTCATGTTTTTCATGCAGGTGTATCCTGCTTAAAGCTGTCTTATGCATTTACTGTGAATGGCTAGCTGGTTGTTCATCAGCATTTTTCTGTAATTTGAAAGGAAGTTTATTTGGTATTAAAACTTTATGATTAAATATTTATGATGATAATATTAGTGTTTACATAGTATTACTGCTGCTAATGTGACAGTTATATGGTAGGATTGAATTAGTCGTATAAAATATGTATTTCATTCAAAGGCAGAATGTCCATTTAATAAACATTGGTTTGTCTAAATCTGGCAACCATGTGGCATGTGTTTATTCAAATGTTAACAACCATTCTTCGATTTTTGTGATTAAGACACCTGGATGGCCTTGTACATATTTATTGTTAACTTCATTGTAATAGTTATTGGTCCCAGGTGGCCTGCATTCAGTTTCATACATGCAGGAAACACAGTTCTTCTGAACTGGAGATGGATTGAAGGAAGGAAGGTAAAGTTCAAATGGATAAAAATTCAAATACAGTTTAATGCAGTTTATATCCACTGGAAAACATCCACGTGAAATTCTCTACCTGTCTGAATATTGAAGAGGTGCAGAATACAGTCTTCCTATTAATATACTGCTGAGCAAAGGGTGTAATTCATTAAGCCTGCCTTTAGTCTTCTACAGTTTACGGTTTAAACATAAAAACAGGCCTACACGTTATGGACAGTTTTTTCCCAGTGCGGTATCGTTTTAAGTACAGGGGGTTGTTCGGCTGCTCAGTGTGGCTCCACGCAACGCCGATAAGGCCTGCATGAGAGTGGGGAGCGTGCACACTGCCTAGGGGGCAGCTGTATGCTAATGAGCGCAAATCTTCAGTTCATCTCCTGGGCGGTAACACACTCCACTGAACAAATAGGCGGACACGCGTCCCAAACAGACTCTTTTCAATCCAGGCTCAACGTAGCCTGTACAAACGAAGGAGAAGACGATTGTTAACTGTCGCAAAATGTATTTAAATGTGCACAAATGAATCCAAGTATTTATGCGTATGCGGACACATTCTCTAATCGCCCAATAACTGGTGTTTATCTCCAAATCTTAAATTGTTTAATTCTGGAAGTGCACACAAATAGGCTTGATTCGACTGGCTTATTTATTTATTTATTTATTTTAAGTGCCATTGTCATTTTGTGCGGATCAGAGACCAATACAAACCGTACTTTAAGGAAGATTGCCTTAGAAAAAAAATAATTCCAGCGAAAACCTATGCACGCGTTCAGTGAAATGACAGAGGTCAACAGCGCCTACATCTATTCATTTCACTCTGACAACCATTCATTATAACTGTGTTGGCTTCCAGTGAAAGGTATTCGAACCGTCCTTAGCTTTCTTGATTCTAAATGTATAATATAATAGCCTTAAATGTGGAAATATGGCGCTAAACTGGCATGTTAAAAATTTTAATGAACACTTTTGCTTCAATGGTATTAAAGGAACCTCGCTAGACATCTTTAGACATCTTAAAATTCCCGTGTAGTATTAACTTAAAAAAAAAAACTTCTCGGGATTGTAACAAAATAAATTTTCTTTTTGAACTTGCTGAAAAATAATTATTAAATTATTATTATTGTTATTATTATTATAGTTGTTGTTTAAACCAGAAAGTAATGACAGAACCCACAATGTAGTTTAATGGCTAAGCTGATATAGTTTCGAACATATATTGTATGTTTTAAGGTTGGGTTAGACGACAAAGCTCACCAGATGGATTTTTCTGTAGACTAATTTTCCAACAGTAAAATACCAAATAGGTTAAGTTCCCTTGCTCTAAGTGTAGTATAACTTCCAAAGGCAGGTACTATTCCCGGATTTTTCTGTGCAGAGAAAGCGCGATTTAAGGCATGGAGGTTTTAATGGGGGCATAATCGCGGTCTTTTGCATATGGTCTGCTTTGTTCGGAGCATTGATCACACTCAGCACGTGTCTATCTTTTGGACAGATTGTCGTAGAGTCTTATTTCACCGTGGCCAATTTCCTTTTCAGAAACCAAGGGGATTCATCTTGGCCACATGGCTATTGTGATGTAAAACCAGGAGCCGTTCTTGTTATTCATGTATGCGTAAGATGACTGATTTATTACCCAAGAGTTAAAATGACGAATGCTGCACGTCGAAATCTCCGCCTCATTTTCGGGTTTAATTCCTGCATGTTTATGGCTTCACATATAATTTACAGATCAGTGCGATTCGTATACAAGACAGCGTGGCTGTAAATTGCCATTTATAATAAACAACTAAGCATTTAACATGTTTAGTACATTATAGTCGCAATTTTCATCTAACAACTGTAGGCCTACATCTGTGCCAGTGATCGATTATATGGTGATCACCGTTACATTTATTTCGGGAACATTGTGATAAAAAAAGCAAAGACTGTGTGTGTGTGTGTGTGTGTGCGCGCGCCTATAAGAATGTACGTTTAATAAATTATGAATAGAATGCTTTTATTTTTATACTTAAAAATAATTTATGTAATATTTTTATTTTGAAAATTTTAGTGTATATAGCATTGTGTGTTTTATATGTATTCAAAGTTTGAAGTGTTTTGCGCACACATATACATTATTCTTGCACAATATTGTTTAACATTATTATGATTAGTAGTAGGAGTATTAGTATTATTGTTGTTTAAAATGACGTCTCTGCAGTGTCTGATTATACTGATACACTGATAGTCATTAAATACTGACGAAGCACGGCACGTGTTCATTTCAATAGAAACACATCAGACCGTTAAAAGGAGAGGGTCTCGACGTGTATCTCCATCGAGAGAAGCACGAAACGCATTGCAATGCAATAAACCACAGGTACAGCTGCTTAGTAATCTAAAGACCCTCCTCCGGTTCCCCCCCGAAACCAAGGTTTTCTACCCTCCCACTCGAAAATCCATAGGGATCTTAGTGCGGTCTGATTGGTTGGGGATGTGACAACAAGGAGAGAGAACAATGGCATCATTTTGCCTTAAAAAAGAGTGCAGCTATGCTTTGGAGACGAATGCATTTTAGGAGAGGAACAATCCATAGTGGAGGGTACAAGTAGGAGTGAAAGTTCGCGATCCTCTGTCACCCCTACACCTGGAGCTGACTTTTAAAGTGCCTTTTTTGAATAGCGAAGATGCCAAAAGGTTTTCTGGTAAAAAGAAATAAGAAAACGACGCCGGTGTCTTACAGGATCCGGTCTGATGAAGAGGGTCAAGACGCAAGACAAGTCTCACAGTCTCAGACAGATGCACCTCCATCTGTGCCCCGCGCACCATGTTCCGGACACTTTGTATCGTCATCGCTAATTAATGGAGCAAATACGCCAGTCTCAAGGCAGGATGCAAAACCTATTCAGTTTGGCAACCCAGAGGTTGTGTACCAAGCGCTTTACAGCCCTACCCGACCCGTCAGCAAGGAGCACGAGAAAACACACTGTGAGGGACGCTTCAGACTTGGCTCTCCTGTCTCCGCCGAATCCTTCCCGACACCCGCAGCGGTCAGCACGTTAGATCACCTTCTGTTCGCTCCAATGGACTTGAAAATCGGCACCAGTAACAGCATCCGCAGCGACACCACTAACATCACCACCGGAAACCCCATCAAAAGGCTGTCATCTGACACCGAACGCAAGAGCAAGCCCGTGTCCAAAAAACCCAAAGTGATCAGGAAGCTGCACTTTGAAGACGAGGTCACCACTTCACCGGTACTTGGACTAAGAATTAAAGAGGGACCGATCGACCAAAAACCTAGGACGCAGTCAAGCGTGGGAAATCAGCCTTTAGGTGAATTTATCTGTCAGCTCTGCAGGGAAGCATATGCCGATCCATTCTCCTTAGCCCAGCACAAGTGCTCTAGGATAGTTAGGGTGGAGTATAGATGCCCGGAGTGTGACAAGGTGTTCAGCTGTCCCGCAAACCTGGCTTCCCACAGACGCTGGCACAAACCGAAACCGGCAAACGCAACCAAATCCGAGATGTCTAAGATTGCCTCTGATGACAAAGCCGGGCCAGAAGACCTGAAGGACATGGCAGCCGAGATGGGAAGTCTCAGGGACACGCCCAGCCCCGGTCTGTCGGAATCGGGGTCAGAAGATGGTCTGTATGATTGTCACCACTGCCGGAAAAAGTTTAAGCGTCAAGCCTATCTGAAGAAGCACCTTTTGAGTCACCAGCTGAATAAAATCAAGGAGGACAACGCTGTCCAAATTGCGGAGGATGGGGAGAAGCCGAAAGAGGGGTCTTCGGAGGACAGCCAAAGCCAAGCGCCACTGAACCTGAGCTCCCAGGAGTGCCACCCGTGCCCGGTGTGTGGAGAGACACTGAGCAGCAGGATCGGCCAGGAGAAACACCTCCGTCTCCTGCACCCGTCCCAGGTTTTCCTCTGCAAATATTGTCCGTCTACCTTCTATAGCTCTCCGGGGCTTACGCGACACATCAACAAATGCCACCCTTCGGAAAACAGGCAAGTGATCATTCTTCAAATGCCCGTGCGGCCCGCTTGTTAAAAAAATGAGAAAAGAAGAAGAAGAAAAAAAGATGAAAAGTAGTGCCTTTAACTTACAGACTTGTCACGGGTTTTTTTGCCAGTAAGAACCCTTCTAAACACGCCCGAGTTCACCTGGCTATCGTATACTTTTTTCCTAACAGCCACTGAGTGACTTTTTTCTGATACATTGGATGGTTTACTTCCACATTTCCGCGTAGCGTATGAAAAAGAAACGAGTAGGACCTCTATATTATTATATACTAGCTTCTAGACCTAAGAAAGGGATATTTTAGGTGCCGCATACCTGTTGTTATAAAACGTTTTTTATTTCACAGGTTGTAAATCACTTTATTAGCTTTATTATAGCTTGTGAGTCAGTCGACATTCAGTTGTAGATTTGTCTGGAGGCAAATCTCATTGCAACGATTTTTAAGCATTCCCTTATAGTGTAGCCATAAATGCCTTTGATTATAGTCGGTTTACATATTAGAAACTTTGCTTCATAATTGCCTTAAAAAGTTTAATCCCAAGTAATGCTTGCAACTTATTATATACCATTTATTTTAGTATTTTAATTCTTATTATTTAAAATATATGTATTTTCACGATGGAGAATATTTATTTATTTATTATTTATCCAGGTTGTGTTTGTAAGTTATTCTGTGTTTAATTTCGTGAGTAATTATAATTATTTGATTGGCAAATGTTGGTTTTGTCATATTTATCATTTTATTTATTTATTTTGTGTATATATGTTGTGGATGATGTCTAAATGTCTACTGGAAACTATATACATACACTATTATACGTACAGCTCTTAGACGCAATCATTTTCTATATACAAGTTATTTTCGTAAACTTTAGCTTTTATAGCGCTTCTTCGATGGCATTGTTTTAAATGTGTTTACCATATATTCAAATAAAGAAAACTGAACTGAAATGACTTTCTTTTGTATGGGATTAATTCTGAGGTTATTCGACGGAGGGGTCGCATTGCATATTTTAAATGGTTGCGTTGTTCCTTATTGAACTGAATAATATTTAGCAGGTGCGTATTCGGGATATAGGCCATACTGTGTGACATATCTGAAGTAGGCCTATAACGAACCTTCGCGAGCAATTATCTTAAATGTCTGTAATAAAATCACGAATTGCTCTGTGTGCACGAATTAATTAGGAATCCGGATAAGCGCAGTGGTTGTAAATAACATGCGATTCAATCGAAGGGAATATAATATCTATCAATACATAATTCTTAATAAAAAATAAGTTAAACTAGTTAAAATGGAAAGAGCAGGTCAATCACATATTAGCTTAACTTATATATTTATATATATGGATGTACGGCAAATCCCATGATTACGACAGTTAGGGAGGAATACATTCCTGAAGGCTTGTAACGCTGAATGACAGCTCTCTTATCATCGTGACAATTTTTAACGTTGTTTGAGCTCTATCGTCAGTAAAACAATACAGAAAAAGACTTAAGAAAACGCCACAGCTTTACTCGATGATCGTTATTGCGAAAAGCACTTTGAACTTCATTGGTTTTATCTGCCCTGAGAGAAATAATATGGAGGATAATAACGGCACTTTATGTAACACAGATCAAACCTTTCCAGCAGAAACGTAGGGCATCGTGTATATGGACAATGGTATTTATTACCGGAACACAGAAATTCGACATATGCATTGAAATATGTGGGGAACCAACTGTTAGCACTACCGAGCTTTCCATAATTATAAAAAATAATTTATGACTATCATACTGGCTTAGGCTAGCATTGATCTTCTCTGGCAGCGAATATTCCTTATATATAGATGGTTTGTGAGTTAACGTCCACTTAATTTAGTTCAGCATCCTCCCTCTGCGAAAAAGATGATCTCACTCACACCCAAGGGGAGTGACTGAGCAGTCAGAAATCTGTACCCAATGCCGGCAATGTATTTCGCACGGCTTAAGGATGGCCTTCTCAACAAAGGGTCTTCCTGTCGTATATGGAGTGTACTTCACTGGCGCTGTTTAGCAGGGGGAACAGATGGGACAGGTTGGAGGTCAGATTACCCACCGCCATCACATCATCCAGCTAAACATCCGGCCTGATGCATCGCACACTGCCTGCCAGGGAGATCTGTGGCATTTAAATGAACCCATCATGAGCAGGGAAGCGGAACCCTTACAATCAACAAGGTTTCCTTTTAAAACATTATTGACGATTCATATCAAACACCTGTTTACTAGATAAATAAAAAGACCACTGTGAGCATTTAAAAATATATGTTTAATTCAGGAATCCAATCCAAGTTAGTATAGATTTATAGACGTTTCATTCATAAGCATAATCCGTTTTATTGCACTGTTGTCAGTGTTGCTCAGAATACTCAGTCTTATTCTTATCAGTGGATTACAGATTGAATACAGGTGGAACAAAGCACTGCAGAGAGCGCAGTTGGAGCACTGGCAACACCTGGTGAACACCTGGGCCTCCATAGTAACCAGGCCCCTTGGGGGATAGGCAGGGAGAACAACAGGGAGGCAGGCTGCCCGGCGACCGCCTCACGGATGCTGTCAGGCGCTGGAGTTGGGCCCTCACCACACACGCTCATGCCCACACGCACACACATGCATCAACTCAGTGGTACCTGCAGAGAATATGCCAGAATTGATCAAGGCATTAGTTAACAGGGGATTTCCTGGTCTGGGGGGGAGTGCCACGAATTTGGATGTTTTTCTCCAACTGTCTGTTTTAGTTGTGTTGACCAGGTTTGTCGAATGCTGACTGCGGATGCCGGCAGTATTACATCCACAGCCTGCACAGCTCGCTCTGGTCAAGATGTAACCTCATGTTACAGAGTGGGGAGAGGAAATGGGAAGCTTTTCCAGGACAGGAAGTCGCCTCTCAGGGTAACAGGTATGAGGTTAACAGGAAGCAGTGGGGACAATAGGGGAACACCAAGAACAGGGAGGGTTTAACGAAACAAAAAACAAGTCAATGCAATAATAAAAATACTACTACTAATAATAATAATCTCCCCCACTTCCCCCCATTTGATATTGCCATAGTGTCAGCCTGACGTGAGTCAACCTCCAATCAAATCTGACATTCCTGGACTGGACTGACAAATACGTCCCCAAAAAAGCATTAGATAGCCTTAATGGGACTTCCTCGCCAGGTTATATCTGCAATTCCCTAATCCAGTGTCTCACTCCAATCATTATGCTGATTATTTTGCTTTACTTCCAATTCCTGAACCTACTTGAACAAAGCTACAGATGAGGACAAAGAGAGGTTCGATGCTGAGTATTGTGAGTAAGAGATGCTCCCACTGTGTTGTCCTGGTTTGTGTGCAGTCCAAGAATATGCAGTCGAGTGAATTGTCATCTCAAACTTGCCATAGTGTCAGAATGGGGGAGCTGCGCTCTAAGACTGATTGGAATCCCCCCAGGGGTTCCCCAGTTTTGTGCTCTGTGCTTCCTGGGGTAGGCTCCAGGCTCACTGTTACTTGGTCCTGGATAAGTTGGTTAAAGATGGATGGGTGGCTGAAATAGGGGGAGTTTTTCCTGACAGTCTTGACCAACACCAGTGTGATTTGGTTGGAGCTGCTGGAAAAGGTCAAGCCTCTTTGGCCAAGGCCCACCCATCTGAGACCATTTCATTGGTCACCCCTCTTTTCTGCCCACTCCCAATCACAAAGTCCAGAGTGATGTGGATGATTGGCAGGCAGAGAGCAGCTGTGAAGCAGGAGGCCTAAAGATGAGATGATACAGATCTCCATGAAGTTATCAATGGTACCTCCCTAGACAGCAGTATGGGTACCATCCCAAGGGACTCATGCCACCCAAGCTGCTAAATATTGAGGCCTCAGGAAATTCATTGCTTACAGCAAGCCAAAGGAAGGGGGAATGACATTTAATGCTCAGAATTTCAATGTATAATAATATTTACTATGTACCTCTATTTTATGGCTCTGTCTCTCAAATTAAATGCCTGACTGTCCATACATGCTGTGACTGTGCTTAGTATTCACGTGTCTCTTGGCCCCTGGCAGGAGGTGTTTTTAATGGCTATGTCTATGGCCTTGTCCTTTAAAGGTTTCTGTGCCCTGTCCAAGGTGCTTAATCTGAATTGCTGCTATAAAAGGGAGCACCCTTCTATAAAAGCAGTCACAAATGGCTTTGGATTCTAGCTACCTGTTATGGGTGCATGATTAATGGTCATGCAGCTCCTATTATTGTGGGGATTATGCAGCAGAACACGCGTTGAAGACTGTGAATAAATGAGTGAGAGCCACTGCACCTGTTACATGGCTGCGGGCCTTGAGTACCCCCCCCCTCCACTTACCAGTCATCTTCAGGTTCTCCAGCCTCAGCTACTTCCTCCTTTGTCCCCCGCCTCCCCGGGAACCCCGCCTTAACCCTGCCACCCCCCCAAAAAACACAACCTACTTATCCAATCAGTGCAGCGGCGAGGCGCGTGCAGCCACTTACGGACGCGCTTCCAAAGCGTGCCGAAATGCTGCCGGCAGAAAAATGCAGTACAAGTCCATCGAGCTGAAGCCGGCTCTTTCTGCTCTCTGCGGACGTGCTTCAATGTCCTTTGCATTGTTTCGCTGTTCCTCTCACGTTCTGCCCCCCTCCCTGGACAAGTGAGCTGGGAAATGGGGGTCAGAAATGTTCACAGAAGGGGATATTAAAGGGACAGTGTGCTGCTAAATACAACCAGCCACCGCAGCAATGCACCAAAGTCTGAGTCCCTATTAGAACCTGACTTCGACAGACATGTTGAGTGAACGCTGTCTAGTCTTGCACTGTCCTGTATTACTTTGCACTGTGTTGTATTGTTTAGTACTTATCTTATTCAGTTTTTTGATACTGTGTGTGGCTAAGCAAATTAGCAGTTTAATGTACCTTCTACACAGGGCCAATGAACAATCTTTAATCCTGACTTGAATGTGAGCCTGTTCTGAGAGAACATAGGGGATCAATCACAACTTGTTGCAAACACAGAAGACCCCCGTATCTTATGTGCTCGTTCCACTCTTGTTTAAATAACCATAGAACATCACCTCGTTACCTTCCAGTACTTCACTGTATCTGTTATGTCTTTCCTGACACTGATAAGTGCAATCAAGCACCATTAGACACACCTTACCTCCGTCCCCCGTGAGGTCAAACAGTCTCTCCATTATCCTAAATCTACAGATTGATCCGTAAGTGAAGCTCGCACACGAAGAAATGTCCAAAACAACAGTCGACTTTCATATTGTCTGCTGGTTGCGGGATTGATTTGTTCCCTGCTGAAGGAGGCCTGGTCAGATTGATCTATGACCCTCCTTGGCTGGGTAACCAATGCCACTGAAAAACAGGCTTTCTGGTGCCATATACTAGTGATTCTCATTGCCTGCCGAATTAGAGAAAAAGACAAAGGATGTGCATGTGTGCGCATGTGATTTTTGTGGGGACAAAACACCCCAATAAAGATCGCAACTGAAAAACGCTGCTTACATTTTTTTAAGATAGGAAGAGTTCCTAAAATCTTTCTTGTGAATGTTCGTACTTGAGTTTTCCTGGGGAGGAGTTAGGACTAAATTACAATTGAACCCAAGACATAAAAAGGGGTGCGACTGTGTTGTGGCGAGAGCGACGCCATCTAGTGGCTCCTTACTGCATGGCTGCATCACCCCATGGCTGAACCCGAGGCCCCCTGCTGTAATGCTTGCAAATCTATTCACGGACTCTGGGTCCAAGATAAAAACCGGAGACTCAGAATGAATGTGCAATGAGCGGAGGGAGGTCACGCACGCCGACCCTCATCTCGATATTGCCGTGTGCCGCGCTGTGAAACAAACCCTCCTTTAGGGAACAATAAAAAAGCTGTTTGTTCCTGGGCATGGCAGACCAAACCTTCCTTTTTAGATAATCACAAAAGCGAGAGTCTATTCAGTCCTGAGCTATTCCAGCACCTAAGTCCTTCAGCCTAGAAACGAATTCACGTACAGACACAAACACGCCAACTGACAATAAACAAATGCCCGTGTGCCTGGTAATTACAAGCTTTTTTTTTCGTTCTCCGTCTCCCCTTCCCCCGGCTGTTTAATATTCCGGTTCAAGAGAGGTCATCACAGGTCAGCCCGGTGTTTTTCAGGGCCTACCCGGGAGACAGAGGCGCGATTAAGCATATGAGCCGGGCTCCCCTCTGCTTCTGATTGGCTGCTTATCGGTGCCGCCTTCTGCAAGCTGCTGTCACAGGAGCAGGGCTTTCTCGCTTATCCACGAATGTGCACACACGGGCACACACGCGCACGTCACGCGAAGGCCCACCATGGCCCCGAGGCACGCAGGCGGAGGCTGATAGCATTAAACAGTGAAGGAGCTCTGATTTTGCTAGCGGCGAATGGGCCGAGATTAGATCATGTGGTGTGTGTTTTTTTTATGGATAGAGGTCATACACCTACTTAACAAGTCAGCTTGTTTGGGGGACGAGGGGCTGAAACAGATGACGGATGAAGTAGAGATGGTGCTGTGGGAGGATGGGGGTGCAGTCTGGCCTCGGCTAACGGAAGGGGGACGGGCAGGGCAGTTACTGGAATCAATTAGAGATAGATCATAGATTACATCACTGGTGCCCACAGGCCTATCAGATACAATATTATTATAATAATTAGTAGTACAACTAAAATTACTCTTGGAAGCTGTATCTACGTAAACATGTTTTGAGGGCAGAGAGAAAACAATTGGTTTAGAAAGACAGCCAAACAGATTTCAGAGGAGGCTGGTCCAAGCAACTAGAGGAAGAGGGATCAAGACATCTGATTGGTATGAGTGACATATGACACAAAATCTGATTGGCTATAGGGGTAGCTGCAGCAATACTAGTGTTGTTGTTATTGTTGTTATAAATCCCACAAGTTGAAGCAGTTAAAGTTTTAGTCAGTAGGATTTACTGGAATGAAAACCTTAGTTAATAGGAGGCTTGTCCAGATTTTACTGAGACATATCACCTGTCCCGCGAGTGATGATGAAAGCGAGTGATTGTCATTTTGCTGGATGCTTGTTCTTCTTTGTCTGTTACGGTTTGAGGTCTCAGTTCTGGATGACTAGGCCAGAGTCATGGACTGGGCAGTTATTCTGTGGTGAGCTGCAGATGCCTCAACCATCTCCTTCAGGGCCTTTTTTACGCCTGTCCCATGCATCAATTAGCATGGCGTGTCAAGCTGTTGCCAAGATCTCCCGACCCCACGCCTGGCAACCAAGGGCTGTCAGTCACCCAGCAACCGTAAGACTAGAAGGGTCAGTGACATGGTTGTGGCACACGCAGCCACAGTGAGGGCCCACTGCAGTAGATAATCGCTGAAAGGTGGCTGACTAGGAGAGGAGGAAAGGAACCTTTCCTAACATACGTAACAAATGAATTTCTGAACAAATGAATGTTAATATACACTCACCTAAAGGATTATTAGGAACACCATACTAATACGGTGTTTGACCCCCCTTCCGTCATGTCCTGTCCGTTCGATCCTTCTGTGTGCCACGTCCCCCTCATTAACCCCGTGAGAATCCTCCTGTTTCTGGCTGTTTCTCGTTTGGTGTTAATGCTTTTGTGGATTTAGTCCGCGTTCGAGTCTGTTTCCCTAGGTCGGTCATTGTCGTTGTCTACGTATGTTCGTAGTGTTGTTGGCTCCTGTGTTTACCCTGATTCCCTGTATCGCGTAATAAACGCCCCCCGAAAGGGCTGAGAAACCAGACAGCCGCATACATGGGTCGTTCCTCCCGTCGCCGCAACCATGACACTTTCCCCTTCAGAACTGCCTTAATTCCATGTGGCATTGATTCAACAAGGTGCTGAAAGCATTCTTTAGAAATGATGGCCCACATTGATAGGATAGCATCTTGCAGTTGATGGAGATTTGTGGGATGCACATCCAGGGCATGAAGCTCCCGTTCCACCAC